>QZGG01000824.1:0-97670 GCA_006409495.1 Sedum album | reverse complement strand
TTTAAAATATCACTACAAATTTTAAGATAACTTATAAATGTAGGGTTGACACATTAAGGTATGGTGAAATGGTAAGCTAAGGACAAATTTGCATGGTTGGTGGATATGATTTTTTAAAATTTATGATTAGGGTTTAAGTTAGATCCTGTTCTACACAGTAATACTAAATTTGATCACTTAGATTCGTGTCTCTAATCATTTAATGACCCATTTGACCCGGCCTGTATTTTTTAATGGTGCCCTAATCTCTCATTCATTGTACACGAACAGAAATATAAGTAAGCTTAAAGAAAATGATCTTCTACATGTTACAGCCGCATAGGCTGCAAGATTAAACTATGCATGACAATGAAATGACTCATCACAAGCCTTGCGTGCATGATCTACTTATTAATCTCAAATTTATATATAGCGGACTTTTTGACAGTTACTCCACCTGTCCTTAAATGTTTGTCCACTTTCTATTTTGAGTGTCCCCTTAAGTTTATCCACTTTCTTTTAATATCAATCACATATTCTACTTTTTACTCATATACTCTATAAACTATTTATTCTCAACCACACATTTTATACTTTCTTTATTCCTTAAAAACCGTGTATTTAGTGCTTTTGGACAAACAAATAGGGACGGAGGGAGTATAAGACTATAAGAAACAATGTCGATCATAATCTTTGTTCATATTTATTGAAAATTAATTCGATTTATAAAATAAGAAATTATCAAATTCAACTATTATAACAAATTTAGACCTCACAAATATTTATTGTCTCTTTAAATCTATCTTATCAATTTTTATTAACAATATAGACTAGTGGGCTATTTCTATTATGAGACTTAGTTTCGCAAAGCCAAATATTCTCAAGAAAGATTGGCCCAACAAGACTCAATCATTTAACGGCCCAATGTTTTAGTAATACTTTAAAAAATACAAATTAAAAAAAGATGATTCAATTCTATAGATAAAAAACAGCGAAAAAACTCTAGATTTACCCCTTTTGAAGATTTTGTTTCTCATTTACCCCACTTGTAAGTTTAGTTCCCCATTTACCCCATTTGTAAGTTTAGTTTTCCATTTACCCCACTTTACAAAAGCGCTTTTTGAAAAAGCGTCTACACAATTAAAAGCGTCTTTTCAAAAAGCGTTTTTAGCCCAATCATTAGTAAAAATAATTTTTTATACATATTTAATCAAGAATTAATGAAAAGTGCTTTTTGAAAAAGCGTTTTTATGTAAAAGCGTTTTTTGAAACAGAGCTTTTAACGCTTTTGTAAAGTGAGGTAAATGGGGAATTAAACTTACAAGTGGGGTAGATAAGGAACGAAATCTTCAAAAGGGGTAAATTTGGAAATTTTTCAAAAACAGCGTTCAACATCATTTCCAAGCCCTAGAAATCCTCGATCGAAACCGACTCAATCAACTCTCCTCTCCTGAAAATCGTTCGAAATTTGATGTTGTGGATTTTACGTTTTCGAATCGGCGAGGAAGATGAACGTAGACCTTGGTCATTACCGCTCCTAAGCTTCTGTATAGCTTTAGAAGATTCTTCAATGCAGAACATATGGCTGATGTGTTACTGAATTCTTGACAGGATACTAATCTTGTGGATTCTTGAAATCCTTAAATTCAGTAAGATCTAAAGCATTCAGTTTCCGTTAATGTTTCGTTTCGGCGTAAGTTATGTACTGATTACTTATTTTGGTATTTTTGGTTTGATGTTATACATGATCTTTTAATGGACTGACATTTGCGTAGGGTTATGGTAAGCGGTGGGATTTAACCAGGTTCGCGCTATATGATAAAATTTAGAAAGCAAACTGTCTGGTATATCACATTGTCTTGTCTCAGTTAGAATAAGCATCTTTGAATAAGGTACCTTATGAACATATGTTACTCATTGGGTCCTTCTGTCATGTTCAGTTATTTTCAATTGCAGGTTGTGCCCCCACTAAACTCAGTGTCAGCCATGGTCTATGGTCCTGATTAGCCTTATAAATTCGCTGGCCACACAGAGTAGTTGATGAATCACTGTCTACAATGCAAATCATCGAGATGAATAAAAAAACTTATTTTCTCATTCGTGTTATCTGAAACTTTGGAATTCTCTTCCCATCGCCCAGTAGGCGTAAGGTTATAACATTGATCCTTCACATTCCATTGGGTCACTGCTTCACATGCCTCGGATGTTAAATAATTAGGTTAAACTCTTGCGATCTTCATAGAATAGTGTACTATAGTTTACTATTTTCTGTTGCTTTCTGCTACATTTTAAGCTCGCACACTATCTTGATAAATGTTTTCTATCATTAACTGGGTGCATTTTTTAGCAGCTTCATGTTCCCGACCGGTTTTTGCATCTTGTAGTGGCTCTCACCTGGATACAGCTATGAGTAACTTTCATCGAGTCTGTCTTAAAATGAATATTATGAAACAAGTGACAACAAAGTGGGGTTTGGTTTGCAGTAGATTTGCATTTCTCCGTGTCAACATCTGTTAATTACACATGAGTATATGAACCACAGCTGCTTGTATGGGCTCCTTCCTCTGCAATACGAAATACATCTTGTTACAAAGATTTTCTTATAAACTGTTTTGCAGATTTTATAAACGTCAGCTTGCTAGGAAATGTTTGAAGCACACTCAAGCAGGACCTATGCAATTTTACCCCAGGTAACAGTATCAGTCACAAGTAAGTTAAAAAGCTTCTATCATGTCCTTTTGAATATATTCTCCCAATGAATCCATTATTGCTGACTGAAACTGTATGAGCCTTAATATCTTGTTTTTGACGTTTTGAATTTTCTTCCACTGCATTACATTACTAGTTCAATCGAATAACTGTTTTCTTGATACTCACATATCTTGATAACTTAGACTATGTGTCTTCTAGTGTATGAGTGGCTTGCTGGTCGGCAGTCCCTGATAAAGGGCAAGTGACTGTTGAGTCGTTTTCTGCCTGAAGAAGTAAAAGGGTGCTTTATTTACATGCACTCCA
Organism: Sedum album; assembly: GCA_006409495.1. Lineage (NCBI taxonomy): Eukaryota > Viridiplantae > Streptophyta > Magnoliopsida > Saxifragales > Crassulaceae > Sedum > Sedum album. The sequence goes on along the minus strand of QZGG01000824.1, from coordinate 94,676 downwards.
ACGACTTGTTTGGTGTGATTTTTACAAGTGTGTTGGTTCATTGAACACATTTTCGTACTAAAAAAGAAGAGAGTGACATGATGCAGGATGAGAAAGGCTTTAAGTTTAATCTGTGCAGTCAGAGCAATGCAGCAAGCTAGGGAACAACATTTCCGTTGAAGTGAGGGATAACTAACTATTAACATTGCTTTATTGAAAAGCTATCTTAATGGTACTTCCTGGTGAATTATGTACTTGCTTCATTTATAAACAGTATCCTCTTTGCCAATTTTAACCTCTGGATGATCCTGCTACTGTTTTCTTTGGTAATGTTACAGCTCGGGTAATTTTATAATTTGAGAGGATTCTGAATGAATAATGTTAATTTAAACTCTAGAACAGCGCTACTTACAGGTACGCTCCTCTAATGTTGCTATGGAGTTAAGCCACTTTTTATCATGGTTCATTACTGAATTTATTTATTGTTTAGCTAAGCTTGAGTTAATTGTGTATGCAATTTGGCTTGTTTTATTTGAAGGGTCAAGCAGGCGGCTGGAGATGAGAAAATGAAAATGAGGGATAAAGCTAAGCGACAAAAGAGCGAGCTGAAAAATTGTAGGGCTAAAAGATATTCGTGAAAGAGGCCAAAATGAGAGCCATCTACATCATCCCACCAGGCCATGATGCCTGCTGGAGGGATAGGTGGCATCCTTCAGTCACACCCCTCCAGACCCCATCCCTGATTTTCTTCTCAGTTTCTTCATGTTTTTCATGACACTTAAGTTGCAGCTGCATCTGCATACTTGTCGATAAGTAGCCGTCTCAGTTCAATCTCAAATATACCACAGGTGATGCTTTTAATCTTAATTTTTGTTTACTGTGAAGTGTGACATTGTTCAAATCCTTTACTATGACAGGTTGGAATAGTAACGTTAGCACATTCTGGACAGTAGTGATGAGCGTATGCCAATCATTTCTTACCATCTTGCGTCATTTAATCGAAGTGTTAAACCAAGGTAAATTTTTCAATCTTTATTGAATAATCACATACTTTTATTTTTCAATTTTAGCCCTATTTAATACTAAAGACTTGTCTCAAATGAAGTCTACAATTTCTCACCTGTCTTTCTCACTAAAGTCTTCTTGGACTGTGTCATTAAAATCAAACCAGGAACTCAGAAGCTCAAAGTTATGGACAGCATGGTGTGAGTTATTGGGTAGGAACTAGCTGTTAAAGTCACCATGAGACGTGGTACTGTGTGTCGACTTTCTTCCCCGCCAACTTCGTGCTCAAAACCTCTGCAGGACAAGAAGATGAAACTGAAGCTGATAATCAATACAAGCACCACCTGCTGCTGCAGCAGCAGCCTCCAATCTTCCCACCCCAAGATTTCAGTGGTATGGTATTATAAGCTATGTTTTTATTTTATTTTTATGCATCAAAAAGAAATGCTCAATTTATATGTTGTATCCCTTGCATATTGAATCATAGGAGTTGCTGCTTTTCTTGGAGGAAAGAGACCATCAATATCATTATCAGGAATGATGTACCCAAGTGGGTGTGAACAGAACGATACTACAAAAAACAATAATGGAAATGCTGAGGAATTATCAGACGATGAAGGTTCAATGGCATCAGGAGAAAGGAATAAGAAGAGGAGGCTTAACATGCAGCAAGTGAAGACATTGGAGGAGAGTTTTGAGAAGGGGAACAAGCTTGAACCAGATCGAAAAGTGCAACTGGCCAGAGCGCTTGGGCTGCAACCTAGACAGATAGCAATTTGGTTTCAAAACAGAAGAGCTAGATGGAAGACTAAGCACCTTGAGAAAGATTACGATGTTCTCAAGACACAGTTTGATGTTGTCAAGGCTCACAACGACGCTCTCCAAGCTCAAAACCAAAACCTTCAATCGCAGGCACAGATAACCAATCCTAAATACTTATATTGACATGCATGACACAAAAGTAATTAACTGGCGTATATTTTCACATCTCCTCAGATATTGGCATTGACGAGCGGAAGAGAATTAGAAGTGACTAATGTGGTTGCAACAGAGTCATTCAACCTCAATAAGGAGACTACTGATCAAGGGTCATGCAGCAACAGAAGTGAGAACATCTCTGACCAGATAAATATGGTGAAGGTAGACATGCCAAGAGCTGGTGGAGTAGGATCAGCAAGTGACAGCCCTGCCAGTCAGATCCCAATAACCGGCATGCATTTATTCATAACATCATCTTCCATACCTTCAAATTCAGCTAGACCTTCGTCATCATCGAATCTGTCTGCAGCCGAGTTGTTATTCCACCAAAATCAGCAGCATAACAATGTGAGTGAAGAAAACTTTAGCAACATGTTTTGTGGGGTTGATGATCAGTCAGGTTTCTGGCCTTGGATTGATCAGCAACAAAGTTTCAACTGACAAGTATATATTTTGTATTCCTCTGTATATCATACACACTATTCATCTATCGGGCCTGGCCCATGTTCATTCGGGCAACTTAATGGGCTTTAGGAAAACTACAAATCAACAAGCCCAAATTTTCAGATTGATAGTAATTCACAAGCCCAAATAAAAAGCATAATTGCATGTCAGAAGGATTTTAAAGGAAATCACTGAGTACTGACACATTGCATAATGTGTCACATTTGGCTGGCAGATTTATTTAAATGGCAACTCAAAAGAGACAGCTTAAAGCATTTAAAGATAGCATAAATCAATATCAATCTGTATATAACTGTGTGATTATGGTGATGGCTCTCTGCCCAATGGGCCACTCTCCGGCCCATGTTGGCCCATTAAGTCCCTTTTTATTTTTATTTACTTCTAAAACAATCAGGAGCCAAACTATATGTGGTTTAAAACATGAAGATGTCGATAAAGTGCCATGCAATGCACTACTTCTAGTTGTAAATGGAGGAGATACTCACACAGTCACACAGATGTAACTTGTCAGACATTTATATGTATTATAAATTATAATTGATCGTCACAGTATGTAGAAATATTCTTACTGTTGATGTCAATATTACTAGTTTTTCGAGCTTCATTGATCATTTAATGCAACCGCTACTGACATTGCAATTTCAAATTTCTTGTTGTAAATGATAATATACACTTTCGAACGTTGAAGAATTGAAGTGGAACATCGGATCCTTATTAGAAAGTGTCTATACAAGATGGAAAACGGTCGCTAAGAGAAGACTAAACAAAAGTCGAGATATAAAATGGCCGCTAATCGAACTTTTCTATGATCTGGTTAGGTTTAATGTCGTTTTAGAACCAATTTCTCTTGAACTATTTGACAAAATGTGTTTGAGTAATAATAGAGTTCTGGTCGACCTAAGGATAGATATATTCTGTACAATTTGATTCATTATGTAGTAGTGCTAATTTTGGCTTATAGTGATGCTTTGAAAGTGTAGGAATCCTTTGGTGTTGGTGCTTGATGGCTCCCCATCACTCTCACTCATATTGCATACAAAAGATAAAGCCACAAACTTTGGTGATATGATAATACAAAATTTTAATCGCTTAGGGTTTTCAATTTATGTCACGCATGGGGTCTCTTCCTGTACTTCATCATTCGCATTATTCCAAATGTATTGTCATTCCCTACAAGACTTCCCTACCTATAAAATTTGAACCAAATATCTAAAAAATGAATTCACTAGAAATCACTACTTATATGACACTTAGTTTATGAAACAGTAGTGAGAGAATAACCTGCCTAACCCTGTCTCACTTAGTATCACACTATATATATGTTGTTCAAGAATCAGTAAGTATTTCTTAAAAGCTTAGCTCTGATATGTCTCACTTTATACAAAGATCTGATCAATGTTTAGATGTAGGGCAAAAACAAACGCGCTTTCGCTACACATTTCTTCTTGAATCTTGACTTTCACCTTTATTTTCTATCAGAACTTTATTTAATACATGATACATTATAATGATAATCTAGCTAGAGGAGCGGCTAGTTAGGCCCTTGAATTGGGGCATGTACTTGGAAAAAAGTCTTCAAATTATATACTTTAAAACTCAACCATTTTCTATACTGCTCATTACAAATATATATATTTGTTAGACCAAGGTATGTCATTTGATCGAGATCACTAAGGTAATGTTAAGTACTACTCCAATTAAGATGACTTTTTAGCTAGCTAGCTAGGCACATAAAACAAAGATTAAGGATGTAGTCAGCGTCTCAGCGACATTAATGAGACAAGTAAACAAGAGTAACTTTACACATTGTATTCTCTCTCTGTGTGTGAAAGACATAAAGATCGCTGATCGCTGGACAAGTTTTGCTTTATGTTTGTATTATCTTATTATTTTCAGGAAGTATGTATATAGCTTAAATGGGCATGCATGCAGTCCTTGACGAGCGTATTCACAGAACCTTTTTCCTTTGAGGATAAACTCCATTTATTGAATCATAACATATTATGAACTTCGAATTAATGCCATCATATCAGTTCCAGTACAGGTTGTCATCAAGGCAGGAGTTTGCCAAAGGCTAAGACAAACATAGAATGGCCAATTAGGGCATATAAATTTGACTGCCTTCAATTCATTTCGTAAGAATATATGCATGGTAGAAGTAATATTATGTGTTTCATAACGTGGCATGTTTTCTACCAAGAGAAATCGAAATCCAAAACTCTACTCAGTGCATGGTACCATGATGACAAATAACATCGAGTCCCAAAACTATCAACAATTAAAACTACTTTTCATATAATATAAACTTCTTGAATAAATAACAGTACGTGTAGTAGTGCCTGATGAATCATATTGCTCTCTTTATGTATTTAATCACATCTTCAAAAGGCCCATAAAATCCAGCTTGATAATCTCTATTTATCTCTTGTGTTTCACTTTTCTTTTGTAAGAAAAACAAGAAGAAGAGCGTGTAGGCACTACTATACTAAGTTTTGATTGGTAGATAGGTCGCTCGAGTTGGATGATGATAAGTAGGGTTTGAAAAGAAAAGGGTTTTTGTTAAGAATTTAAAACTGATATCTCTTTTGGAACTTGGACCAGACCTCCCACTTAAGACTTATGCAGGCATTAAGATGTATTGAGCTACTAGTATAACCCACATCACACACTAATCCATTAAACTGTGTTGTGGTTTTTTTAATTAGGACAAGGTTGGTGGAGCATTCATATGACCTATCTTGGCTCAATGCACACTTTATTTTGATTTGAATATAAGTTTAATAATTGACTAAACTCTTGTCATATTATGCATGTGGAATTTATTTATAAATGTGATGTCTTTAGTAGTTATAATAAATGCTGTGATCCCCTGATGTATACTAACATGAAACTTTTTACACTCTTATATGGATACCAAATGCCCTAAGATTAAGAGGGATGCAGTTGGATCCATTGTTAAAGTTTTTAGTTCCTTCCTCAATTTTTTATCATTTATTTGAACATAATATTTTTCAAAAAGGTCTGTGAAAACACTTGTTCATGATATTTTGAACAAACTAGAACCTGCCAGGGTGTGGAATCATACCAAATGTTGTACTAATAAGTAGGAGTACATATTTTGGCTGGGGAAAGGCTGAGAGTTTTGAATAAAAGAGGATGTGGCTAGTTGCTGTTTGATGGCTACATGTGGGACAAAATGGTCACCGACCTTGTCCCAAAAGATGATGAAAAATATGCTCCAATATCCAGTTGCCTCTCCACAGTTCTTTCATCCATGGCATGATGTCACTCTCTGCTTTTACATTATACCCACCACAAATGCACTTTGTAGAATCCTTGTAGTATTTGTGCATACTGTTTTTTTAGCAGTGAATTCCTTGGACCCTTTGGCTTTTGATCCTCGATACACAGTGCATCAAATATTTTCATATTTTAATCTCATCATCTGATCGCCCTCTTATGTCATTCAGAGTTCAGACTGTTTACTAGTTGATCATTTTAATGAAAACCATGAAACTTTTTACTTACTTGTGACTTGTGTTTACTAATTACTGCCAATTTGAAATGGTCAAATGTAGTCCATTGGAACAACAATATGGTACTGGTTTTTCACTCAACAAGTCTTCATGTTTGAGGCCCCATTTCCCTAAAATTTCCACAGCAATACCTGAAAAAGTTGAATATGTTAGAATTCGTTTAATGTTTAACAATTGTCAGACATTTTCTTTCCTTGCAAGAATATCTACTTATTTATATAATTATTAAATACACTGCCTTCCCCATGTTCAAAATTTGGTCACAATCCATTACAAAGGTCTTTAAAGAAGGTGTGTTATGGTGCATTGTATTTATTACACAAAGAAAAAAACTAAAGAAGAGGAAGCAATTGTTCAAACATTCAATTGATCAACTCTATAAAGTCTTGAAGTTCATACCCCATTTTCTTTATCTACATTGTTTATGTGTGTGCTTATACAATGATTAGCCATCTAAAAACCTAAACATCATATCATCAATAAATGCTTTATAATTAGGAATGTGTTTCATTCACAAATCACAATCATCTTTTATGCCAAAAATATGATGAATTCCATATTTTACATTTCATTTTGAGACAAGATTTAATATCAAACAAATTGTAAGTATGATATGAAACCATGTCTTAAGCCACAAAACACAACATAGTGATGCACTTTTCTTTGATTCTAAACATAACATTATGTTGACACACCACAATTCTCAATCTCAATGTTGTTGTCTTTGATTTTGTATACTCACATTTCATGAATTTCAGCATTTGGTTGTCAAAACATTCTCCACAAAAACATGGAAACAAAAACAAGTAGAAATAATAAAGTAAAATTGAGGTTTTGTGAGACAATTCATTTATGACCAATTGATTCCTAAACACACAAACTCGTTCTGAAACTAAACAACAAATCCACAATGGCCATCACTGCTTGCTTCTTCCTCCACATCCCCTTTTAATTTCCCCTCTGTAAAGTCTCTCCTCATCATCTCCACTCTATCCTCTCTGTGCATCAATTAGTGGTCCAGCTCTGGAGCAACCAAACGGTGGATGAAGTATCATTTGTATGTATATTCCTAGCTCATCTTGCTGCATTCATGTATGTATGTTGTGTGTATACAAGTATAGGGATACGTATACATCTTTTGGACGCGATTCTCTATAAAGTTTGGATCTTTTGATTTAGATTCACATGGGTTTCGATGGGGATGCGCAGAACCTGTTTGTTAAAATGTATGAGTGAAGTATGTATGTATTTGGAGTGTGTGTGTAAGTGTATGTCTTTTGCTTTCTGGGGTTTTGAATCTAGATGTAAAGTTTGTGTCTTTAGAATACCAAGATCGGATTGGGGTATGTGGAGGTGGAATCCGATGTGAGTTAAGTGTAGATAGAAGTGATTGGATTAGATGATTAATAATGTTGAGTTTTAAACAAACAGTGATTTGTGTGAAAAAAAAAGATGAGTCTGAAAAAGGGTGTTGCCGTGTTGGTGAATTTTAGCTTCTACTTTTGGGTGTTTTAGTTTTTTAATTTTGTGAGCAACTATAAAAGGCTTTCCCTTGTGTAGTATGCGAGTTGGAGTTGGTAAAGAGGAGCGGAGCCAAGGAATAGCAAAGCAAATTGTGAAGAATGAAAAAGAGGAGTGACAGCCATACTAACGAAGGTGTAAAGCTTAAGGAGCGTCATATAGTTGTGTGGACTCAAGAGGTTAATTGACTGTACCGAGTTACTGATTTGTAAGTCGTTGATTCCGATATGGATGATGTGATTATGGAGTGATGATTGGACTGAATTTGGTCTATGCAGGAAGATGATATACTCAGGGAGCAAATCAGAATGTATGGAACTGATAAGTGAGTTTATTTGCATGGGTATATATGTTGATATTCCGTCTCTGTTTTAACTTCTGGTTGTAAAAGTTTTTGGTCCATGATACAGCAGCTGGACCATTGTTGCATCGAAGTTTATTGATAAAACAACAAGACAGTGTCGAAGAAGGTAATTAGTTGATCTTGGTTTGGTGTTACATCTGGGCTCTATTATTGTTTTCCCTCATATTAAACTTATTCGAATTGTGTGTTACTACCAGATGGTATACATACTTGAATTCTGATTTCAAGAAAGGTGGCTGGACTCCTGAAGAAGACATGCTTTTGTGTGAGGTAATTATTAGTTCACCAAATGCAGACTCATCCCTGGTTTCTGGATTTTGGTGATCTAAAGGGACAGGATTTGCACCAGTCTGTGTTTTTTCTCCAGAGATTGTCCTTATACGAGATTTTTGCAGGCTCAGAGAAAGTATGGTAACAAATGGACCGAAATAGCGAAGATGGTTTCAGGCAGGTATATTGCTGGGAAGTTAAATTATTCTCGAAGTCAATTCAAATCTATCTCTCATATCGTGATTTACGCCCTGACAGGACTGATAATGCTGTTAAAAATCGATTCTCAACTCTGTGCAAGAAGCGAGCAAAACGCGAGGCATCAGTCAATGAAAATACTACCGTGTTTAATAGTGTCTGCAAGAAGAGGATATTGCTACAAAATGAGTCTAATTTCACAGGCAAGGAAGATGCTGAAGTTCCGTATAAGAAAATGAGGCAAGAGAAAATAGTTTACTGCAAATAATCAAGACATAACCAGTTATGATTAATGATTAACATTTCAGCTGTTGTTTTCCAGGAGAAGCCACATTCTTATCCCTGCAGAGAGTTGCAATCGTGAGAAGGTAGTTCCTGATGAATATGAAACTGTTGCGCAGAACCAGCTGCAACCTCCATTAGCGGCTCTAGTTAATAATTCTACAAATGCCGGGAACTTGATGAATCGTTGTCACATCCCCATTTCGAAAGAATTAAAACATGATGGTAATCATCAAATTTTTTCTTCATCCTCTTTTTTCACAGCCTTGAAATGCTGGAAGTTCTCATATACCTTTACTGAGTTCACGATGCATTCTGCCGTACCATCCCGGATGTTATGCTGTGTTGAACTCAATTTCTCTATTTCAAAACAGTAAATTATACCAGTGGCGAAGACGCACATCTGAAAAAAGATTCCAATGTTTCAGCTTTAGTGCAACAAGCAGATTCGTTTTCCTCCCATGAAATAGATGTTAAATCACAGAACACGGAACATGGCCTCGAACACGCTTGGAAGGTATGCAATTATAGCCTACTTAACTTCTCTTGAAAAATGTAAATCATCATCCATATCATTTTTATATTTGTTCAGACGCTCCGGAATCTCCTCAGGCAGACTAATAATGGTAATATGTTCGGATGCAAAATCTCTGATGCTGATTTTCAACTTGAGGAGTTCAAGAACCTTTTGCTTGACTTCAAGAATCGTACGGAGGGAATGAGGTATAGCAGTTGGGTCTGTTGTACTTTCCAATGTGATAGTACAAAACTAACAGATAAATTATTTTTGCACAATTTTAGGCAACCTGATCTTTATGAAGAGTCATCAGCGAGCTCTGAATACAGTACTGCATCGACGTTGCTATCCTACGCCACAGAAAGCACACCCATTAACTATCCAATTGACCCTCATGAGCTGAATCAAAATATTGGTTATCATATTCAAAAAATCCAGGATCAAAAGGAAAACGATGAGAGGATGACAATGTTCGGTTCTATGTCTTATCAAGGTAGCTATGCTTCAAATGAATGTTTAAGCTTATTATGATTACATTTTTCCGTGATGGCAATATGTTTTATAACATGAGCATGCTATTGGGCACGTACTTAAACGTTCTGGGCCTCTTGGATTTTATTGGTTGTATGTGGATTTATTGAAGTCATGTCAACTCTCATACTTCTCAACAAATTCAGCATGCATGATGTTACTCTTCTTTTGTAGCTGATGGTTTTACGTCCACACAAGAAACAAATAATGAAGAAGTTATTTCGGCTGAATCAGCTGTAGAGTTTGGTTCTCCACTTAATGTTACCCCACTGTTTCCTGATGAATCAACAGCAATTCCAAGCCCTCAATTCTCTGAAAGTGTAAGTTGTTCTTTAGTAATATGAATTCATGCAGGTTTATGACAATTCACTATAGATCTGTCTTTATAAAGCATCTCATTGATGTATATGACTACTGAGCAGCAATTATCTTTGTAGTATAAAATAACTATAAGCTTGCATTTCTTGACATTAGTGCCATTTTCTTTTCACTGAATTAATTCTCGATAATATTGTTTTCGTGAAAGAACTAAATAAATTTAACAAGATTATCTTTTCTTTTCACTAGATAGCTATAATAATTCCTTCCATCTTTTGAGATTGACTTAAATATATACAAATTTTCAGGAGAGGAATTTTTTAATGAAAGCTCTTGGGATGGAAACAGTGTATCACCCAGGAACCAATCAGCCTCGACCAAAGCCAATTTGCAAAAGGGTTCTTCTCCACAGTCTATAAGCAATCACTCAATAAGTTACTCCAAAAGTTTCCATACCCCTGGGTCACTTTTCAGCATCTTCGAACCAGTCAGCATCTCTTTGGAGTTATATTTTTTACTCCAAGCTCCTAGGACTGCAGTCATGCCTACCTCAGTTTTTGCAGAGGCATGTGAAGAGCTGTACTCCTAGGCCCGCTGTCCAGAACGCGATGTAGCCTTCTGCAGCGGCGCTAGCTCTCTAGCCACGGGTGCTACAAGAGCTAGCAACAGTCTACACCAGCACAAATGCTCACATCAAGTAAGTCAGCCACTGTTCGTCATTCTTTTGTTTGGTTTTGAAATGGGAATCGGTTTCCCATCCAGTTTTTGGCCTTGGTTATCATCTTCATATGTATAGACCATATCACCACATGCTCCCCCCGTCTTCTGAGTGTAATTAATACATCGGCATCTCGCTGGTATGTCTTCACCCAGCAAATATAACTACAGGTAAAGAAAAACAAAGATCAAAAAGATCTTCATAGAGTAAACAAGGTTCAACCCAATGGTGGGTTTCCTTATTTTGTTTCATCCTTTGGAAAAAAATTATTGGTATAGATAAATGTCTGTTCAGGCTTTGGAGAACATCAGGCTAGGCCGCCTGAAGTATTTTCCTTCCTGATTTCCATGTAATGTAAAAACCCTTTGTACTCAAGTTGAAAACTATATCATCATGGCCATGTTTAGTTTTCATTCACTCTGTTCTTCATTTATCTTCAATTCTTAATATGATGCATTGAGGTGCTTGAACAGTTCCACAGTCTATAAACGTGCAGTTCTGCTGTTTCTAATATTTGTCAGAAATGAAGCTTCAAATTCATGGAGGAGATACACTCGGCAAGACTTGAATTGCCGATCTCTGATATCAAAAATTGGATGAATGACCAATAGACCGCTATTCCTCGTACTGACTCTTTAATAATTTGACAACTTAGACGTCATTAATTATACTTAATCAATTTGTCAAATGAAAGTTAGACGCCATTAATTATTATTGTTACTATGACTTTGATTTAGCTTGTTTCTTATGTATTTATAAGTTTATATCTAACAACTTGCATTTCTTTAAGGATTTACGTCGACATTGCCCAATGCTAAATTGTAAGCTTGTTGTCAACTTTTAGGGTGTTTTTTAAATGCAGAATTAGATGTTTCATCTTGCGGTTTGGAGATCGTTTTTGCATATAAATATGTAAGTTCTTAGGTTCATTAAATCACATAAACGTACATTGTTGAAAAGAACAAAGATCATACGAAAAAAGATGGCTAACAAGTGTATGTTGTCTGAAACGGTAGGAGTTGATTTGGCAAATGCCATTGCCAGTTTGGAGCTACTAGAGAAGTCCTTGGAAGATCAGCAGCAGTCCTTTGAGGCTGAGGTAGCTAAGTTGGCAGCAGTTACGCTGCAGTCAGAGAGCGAGAAGACTCATGTTACAGTCGCTCAAGCGCAGCTTAAGGCAGCTCAGGTGCAACTGGAAGATGCTAAGTCAGAGTTGGAGAAAGGTAAGACTCAGCTGAATGAGGCGAGAGATCAGCTGGAGAATTCCATAACGCACCTTGAAGCGGCCAATGCTGAATTGGGTAATGATGCTACAAGAATAAATGAAGCTAAAGCAGGCCTTGAAGCTGCTAAGCTTATTTTTGAAGCTGCTACAAAACAACTCGACGCACCTAAGTCCCAGTTCGAGGCTGCTAAATTCCAACTGGATGCTGCCAAGGTAAGCCTAGACACAGAGAAGTCCGGGATGGTGAATGGAAAAGCCAAAATGCTAATCAAAGTTTCTCAGCTGGAATCGGATAAATACATACTTGACACAAAACTGTCTGAACTGGTGAATGACAAGCGGAAACTTGTGGCAGAACAAAGGCAGAGCAAAGCTGAGATTCAAGGCCTGAATGAAAATGTTCGAGTGCTTAAGAAGCGACTAAGTGGGAAGAGAATCCAAATGATACCTGCAAGACAACTCCACATCATATGGGGCAATACTCCTGAGTATTGGAAATGGAAGGCCGTGCCCGAATCAATGTTTACTTCTTTCAACACTCTTTACACTTTTTCGTATATAATTTTTCGCAAGTTGTTTCCTGACCTGACACTTATATGCACGAATGCAGATACGCCGTGGCGGAGCTTGTCAATGTCTGCTGGCTCGAGTTCTCAGGCAAAGTGGACAGCTCCCTCCTTGCTCCAAACACAGACTACAAAGCATACTTAGTTTTCAAACTAACAGATGATCACAAAGGGATTGATAGCCCTCCGGCAGAGACATCCGTTGGCATTGCCGGAGGAGCGAAAAAGACTAAAACTGTTAATGTAGTTGATGTAGGACCAGGTCCACATCCAACAGTTAGAAATGATGGATGGATGGAGGTGGAAATGGGAGAGTATCATGTAAAAGGTGATGATGGTGAACTGGAGATTCTCTACACACAATACTCTGCTTTACATTGGAAAAGTGGTTTGGTTGTTCAAGGGATTGAAGTCAGAGCTGATAAAGTGATGGAGAACAAACTCGGCTTTCAACTATTTCATTGTATTGCTGCTCTTTGTGGTCTTGTGTTAGCTTGTGCAGCGTATAAAACTACGTCGTGTTGATTAAATTCATTACGAACGACGTAGTTTTGGATTGGTTGCGCATAATGTTATTTGCAGGATTTGATTCTATTCCCCTTTTGTAATTTCAATAAGTAGAAAGGGCGTCAGCCCTTTTTGTGTGTTTGTCAAAGCCGTGTCGTTTACAGTTTAATAAAATACGTATATCTTCTTTCTTCATTTTTATTATCCGTTTTTTTTCTTCAATCCGTTCCAGAATGGAGGAGAAGATTTTCTTATGATGAATTCATCTACCTCTACTCTAAATAGTTTTTTAATTGTTTGAGCCGCCATCCTCCGCCTCCCATCAACAACCGTCGATGCCGCTTCAATTATCAAATCGGTTGCATGAATGTGGCCGATTGTCACCATCGTCGCTGTCTCCTTCCTCTATGGCCATATGCATGTGACTGATCGACCTCTATTTCGTTTATCTTCCTAGATCTATGTCATATATATAAACAATTGACATGTAATAGTTTTGTTTCGATGTATATTCATCTTGTATGCTTGTTATGTTGTTTAAGCTTCGTCACTACAAATTTGGGTTATATAATAAGACTTGGTTTTAGCCAAAATCGTTATGATGTCCGCGACTAGTGAGAGTCGATGGTGAATGTGTCCTCTATAAGTTGTTTGATCAACTGTTGGAGATGTTTTAGATTTTGTATTCATGATCGGATGTATTCATGAAAATGAAATATACTCACTTTTGATGAAAAAAATATAAAAAAAAAGTTGCAACTTTAAAACAATGGGATTCCGAATGTGAATTAGAGACGAAATGAAATCCTCATTTGTAATTACTAAAGTTCAAAGCACAGTTAAATCCCTCGTTGCTTCATTTGCGGTGAATTAGGGTTATTCTAGTAGGGTTTGAATGTTGATGCTTCCTGTTGGGGACGTGTTCCTTGACACGGACGTGTCCTTAACACGTTCTTAGTTTTGATGTTGAAAACACTTAGCTAATATTCCTTGACAATGCAGGATTAGGAAATATGCAGATTTGGAAATAAAACAGATTTGGTAAGAATCGTCTGTGGACGGGTCCGCAGACTGCACGAGGGCGTGCTGACGTGGCAGCAGGATATTTCAGAAATATTCTGATATTCAATAAGTTTTTAGAATATTTTGTATTTTAGAAATCTTATTGTTTAGAAGATATTTTTGATAATGATCACCTAACTAACCGATTTCTAAATATAATATTTGAAGATATTATATTTAGATAAGGTTACTTAAATATAATATGTGATAATATTATATTGCCCTAACTGAATTTTAAATTAATATTTGATATTATATTTAAGATTAAGTTGCCCTAACTAACTTTTAAAAGATATTATATTTACTAATGCTACTATTATCTTTCTATGGCAGGGAGAGATTTTAGGAAGCAAGGGCTAGGGTTTTGGTAGGCGAGTGGTGGACTCCGTATAGCTAGTATACAACAACGGTATTGGTAGGACAGATTCTGAGTTGGTTTGAGTTGCTAGACGTAGGGATTGTTATAGCTAAGTTCCGGACAGACTTTGGGAGTTTGTTGGCTGTACTAGGTGTAGACAATTGTACTAGGTAAGAACAAAAGTAATCAATAAAGAATTGTCTGAGAAATCCTTTCCGGTCGACTCCGAGAAAGGTAGTGGTTTTCACCTGTTAGCACTGAGGTGCGGGTTTCCACTATACATCATCGAGTACGCGTACCTACTGTTCACTTTATTATTATTGTTTATTATTTCCGCTGTGCTACTTGATCTTGAGTACACGTTCACACTAGAGGACGTGTTCACAAGTGTCGAGAAGTGAACCAAGCTAACCGTAACGATCCAACACTTCCCAGACCTCTACTGCTGCAAATTGAGGATCAAGTAAGCAAGAGATGATGATTTTTTGTTGTTTATGGTTTGTTTCAATCTTATGCGTTTATAGCATTTGTGAAGTTCAGTTTTATGTAGAAATTGATGGTATGTTATCGAATGAGATTTGTGAAGTTTAGTCAACTTTTGTTGTTACTGATATAAACATCCTTAAACAGTTGCTCAATTTTGTTCACAACAGGCAATAGATAATAAGGAGTGCGGACTGCGGAGGGCTGGCTATTGGTCGGAATGGATATGAAAAACTCGATGAAGACATTTCCTTGAACTGGATGGAATAAGGTGATGTTGTATGCAATAAAAGTAGTGACTGTAGATGAGGAAGTATCACAATTGATTAGATATTCATGTGGCATTTGACTGGGTGATTCAATATCACCAAATTTGACAGTGTGGAAATAATACTTATAATGAGTTGAGGTAGAGGGTGTACCGAATTTCCCAAGGAAATTACAAGACAATTCATGTATTTTTGGACCTGGCTAAAAGAAATCGACATGAGGCACTTGTTGCAAATTAATTATGCTTAATCATTTTTTCCAAGGGATAGTTAGACGCCATTAATTATTATTATTACTTTTGACTTTGATTTAACCGGTTTCTTCTGTTTTAATAAGCGTGTATCTAAGACCTCTTATTTCATTAGTGAACAATTTCTTTAGGGTTGTTTTTAATTGCAGGATTAGCTGTTTTGTCTTGTCCTTTGGTGTCCAGTTTTGCGTATAAGTACGTAAGTTCTTAGGTTCATTAAATCACATAGCATACATTTTTATCATCGCAGAATTCATATTCTTAAAGATCTTACGAAAAAGATGACTAACAAGTCTATGTTGTCTGAAACAGTTGCAGTTGATTTGGCTAATGCCATTGCCAATTTGAGGCTACTGAAGAAGTCCTTGGAGGGTCAGCAGCAGTCCCTGCTGGCTGAGGTAGCTAAGTTGGTAGCTGATAGGCTGCAGTTAGAGGCCGAGAAGACTCAAGTCATAGTTGTTCAAGCGCAGCTAAAGGCCAGTCAGTTGCAACTGGAAGATGCTATGTCAGAGTTGAAACAAGTTCAAACTCAGCTGAAAGAGGCGGGAGATCAACTGAAGAGTGCTAAGGCTAGCCTAGACATTGAAAAGTCTGAACTGGAGGATGAAAGAGCCAAAATGCTAATCAAAGATTCACAGTTGGAGAAGGCTCAAACCCAGCTCAATGAGACAAGGGGTCAGCTGGAGAATGCCAAGGCTAGCCTAGACGTTGAGAAGTCTGAACTGGAGGATGCAATAGCCAAAATACTAATCAAAGATTCACAGTTGGAGAAGGCTCAAACCCAGCTCAATGAGGCAAGATATCAGCTGGAGAATGCTAAGGCTAGCCTAGATGCGGAGAAGTTCGGGCTGGAGGATGAAAGAGCCAAAATACAACTCAAAGTTTCTCAGCTGGAATCAGATAAATCTAAATTTGACACAAAAGAGTCTCAACTGGAAAATGACCAGGGGAAACATGAGGCAGAACAAAGACAGGGCGAAGCTGAGATTCAAGGATTGAATGACAAAGTTCGAGAGCTGGAGAAGCGACCAAATGGAAAGACATGCCACATGATTCCTGCAAGACAACTATACATCGAATGGGGCGATACTCCTGTGTATTGGATTTGGAAGGCCGTGCCCGATTCAATGTCTAGTTCTTTCTAGCCTCCTCTCTTGGTTTGAGTACATAATTTGTTTCATTATGTTTGCTGACCAGATATAATATGCATAATTGCAGATACGCTGTGGTGGAGCTTGTCAAAGTCTCCTGGCTTGAGTTCGTATACAAAATGGACACATCCCTACTCGCTCCAAACTCAAACTACGCAGCATACTTAATTTTCAAACTAAATGATGATCACACCGGGTTCGATACCCATCCAGCAAAGACTACTGTTGGCATCTCTGGACTCGAAAATGAGACTAGAAATGTTATGCTAGTTTATGAAGGAGAAGGTGCCCATCCGACTATGAGGAATGATGGTTGGATGGAGGTCGAAATGGGTGAATATTATGTGAATGGGGATGATGGTGAACTGGAGATTCACTTTGCACGATACACCGATCGAAAATGGAAAAGAGGTCTTGTTGTACAAGGGATTGAGGTTAGGGCTACGTGAAGAAAAACAAACTTCAACTGTTTTCTTGCTGCTTATGTAATCTCATGTAGTACTGAAAGGGAGCCGAACGATATACACGAAGTCCTTATACGTAACTATATCAAAGTTTCACGCAGTTGAGTTGTGGGTCGATCGATTTGGGTGAATAACAAGCAATTGAGCATTGAGATCGGCTACTGTTTTCACTTTCCAGACCACCAATGCTGGTAATTATCTCAGCTCTTGCTCAAATCTACAAGCTTTTATGTTTTTGTAGGTTTCAAATTGGTTGTAAATTGCTTTCATATTTTGCTGAATAAGTTGATGTTTAATTGTTGTATTACTCTTTGGCTTTTGGATCTCTACATCTGCAAGTGCTCTTACTTCCCTAATACTTATGAGACTGTTAGAGTTACAAATTGTCCGTATTTACGTTCAAATAAGCAAAAGATGTTGAACTGTGTTTTTTATGGTCTGTTTTGATCCTATGCATTTTTGTGTAGAAATTGATGGTACCTCATCAAATGGATGATATAAACTTTGTTGCTGAACTTGTGACGTGTTGTTTGGAATAAGATCAGATAGTTACATGTGAATATTGGTTCTAAGTACAGTTATGAGATTCTCCAGTCGGTTATCATCTTCATGACTTCATAGGTTTAAACCATACTAATGTATGCACTTCAGTGCAGCATATTATCAATGTCAGATCAGGTTTGGAGAATATCAGGCTAGGCCGCCTGAATTATTTTCCTTCCTGATATCCATTAATGTAAAAAATCTCTGTACTCAAGTTTAAAACTTATAATGCGTTTGATTGAGACTCTTTGCTAAGAGTGAGGATCAATGGTCTGATTTTGCACTTTATAGATTTTTGTTTCTTCTGCATTTTTTCATTTTGTCATGTGTTTTTTTGTCGTTTCATGCACTCTTACTTTTGTTTTTTGTACAGGTATTAGTATGTTATCGGTTGAATAAGTGTGGGTCGGAGATGAACTCCACCCCTTTGCTAAAGGCCGGCAAGATTAGATGCACACATTGTTTATTATTGTTATTTTACAATGACTTTGATTTAGCCTGCTTCTTCGGCGCAAATATATATTTATGCATATATTCTAAGACCCTCATTTCATTAGTAAACTATTTTTTCGTTGGCATTCCCCAATGCCTATCTGTAAGCATATTGTTAATTCTATTGGGTCCTTTTAATTTGCAGAATTAGTTATTTAGTTTTTGTCCTTTGGAGTTCATTTTTTCATATAAATACGGTTGTCGTTAGGTTCATAAAGTCACATTACATATATTCTTGAACATCGCGAAGATAGAAAAATATGACTAACAAATCCTTGTTGTTGTCTGACAGAATTGGAGTCGATTTGGCTACTGCCATTGCAAATTTGGAGCTGCTGCAAAAGTCCTTAGAAGCTCAGCAGCAGTCCCTGCAGGCTGAGGCAGCTAAGTTGGCTGCAGATAGGCTACAGTTAGAGGCTGAAAAGACTCAAGTCACAGTCGCTCAGGCGCAGGTCAAGGCCGCTCAGGTGGAATTGGAAGATGCTAAGTCAGAGTTGGAGAAGGCTAAAACCCAGCAGAACGAGGCGAGAGATCAACTGGAGAACGCCAAAACGCAACTCGAAGCGGCCAAGGCTCAGTTGGGTATTGATACAACAAGACTAAATGCAGCTAAGGCGAGCCTCGAAGCTGCCAAGCTTAAATTTGAAGCTGCTACCAAACAGCTCAGTGCCGCCAAATCCCGGTTCGAGGCTGCTAAAATTCAACTGGACGCTTCCAAGGCTAGCCTAGACGCGGAGAGGTCCGGACTGGAGGATGAAAAGGCCAAACTGCAAATCAAAGTTTCTCATCTGGAATCAGATAAATCAATACTTGACAGAAGAGTGTCTCAACTTGAAAATGACAAGCGTAATCTTGAGGGTGAACAAAGACAGAGCAAAGCTGTGATTCAAGGCCTGAATGACAAAGTTCGAATGCTTGAGCAGCGACCAAATGGAAAGACAAGCCACATGATTCCTGCGAGACAGCTCCACATCGTATGGGGCGACACTCCTGCGTATTGGATATGGAAGGCCGTGCCCGAATCAATGTCTGGTTCTTTCTAGCATCTCCGAACTATTTAAGTACATGATTTGTTTGCAAGTTATTTACTGGCCTGATTTTTTTATGCATGAATGACTGCAGATACGCTGTTGCCGAGCTTCTCAATGTCTGCTGGCTTGAGTTCTCAGGCAAAGTGAACACCTCCCTTCTTGCTCCAAACAAAAATTACGGAGCATATCTAGTTTTCAAACTAACAAGTGACCACACCGCGATCAGTAGCCCTCCAGCCGAGACTTCTGTTGGCCTCGCTGGAGGAGTGAAAAGGACTAGAAATGTTAAGGTAGTCAATGAAGGACAAGGTCCGCATCCAACGAGGAGACGAGATGGATGGATGGAGGCCGAAATGGGTGAGTATTATGTGAGGGGGAATGATGGTGAACTGGATATCCTGTACTCACAATACAATTCACCACATTGGAAAAAAGGTCTTATTGTTCAAGGGATTGAGGTCAGGGCTAAGTAAGAACGAACTTAGCTTTCAACTGCTCTTGCTGCTTTTGCAATGTCAATAAGTGAAGGGCGCTATATGCAAATATGCATGTAGAGAGCCCTTTGGTGTTTCTATAAAAACGGTGTCGTTTGAATTTTCTCTGTCGTGCCAGTTTGTACGTGTACTGTCGGCATTTCTACACTGTAAGCTTTCATGCATCCTCTTTTTCAGACGATTAATCTAATTATTTTCCCATCGAACCCAACCAAATGCAGCATCTTTATACGAAGATGACCACTTGTTGTGCACAACGTCTCAGCCATGATCAATGATAAAATCGAGATGTTGACTGAATTGAATAAGTTAGGGCTTGGGTGTGGATGAGACGTGGTTAAATTAGGCCAGTTTTTATACACTTATTTGGTCTAGTTAATGAATACACTAAAATAACCTTTTGTTAAAGTTTGTATTATTTTAGAGATTTAACAGAGAAGTACTTGATGGAGTTCCACATCCAGTGATGAGGACCGATGGATGGAGGTCGAAATGGGAGAGTATTATTTGAAAGGGGATGATGGTGAACTGGATATTCACTACACACAAACCTCTTCTAACCATTGGAAAAGAGGCCTTGTTGTTGAAGGGATTGAGATCAGGGCTAAGTAAGTGAAGAACAACCAACTTCACTTTCAAGTGGTTTTTAGTACTGCTGTTGTTTTTTTCGTAATTTCAATAAACCAAGGGCGACATGTCCGTGCATGTGCATGTCCTGTATGTGTCTGTTGAAACGTTGTCGTTCTCCTATGTTTGAATTTCCTCTGTTCATTGTACTGTGTGCATGCATTTATACCCTACTCCCAATTATGTTACTTTGATTGATCAATCTCGTATGCCTTTTTTCTTTCAATTTTTGTGAAGAGTAATTTCTTTCAATGCATCGACATAAGTTATTGCACTACATATATATTGATTGTATTTATAATGACTTTTGACTTTTTAAAATTGAAGTCACACATAAGGCTAAACCAAATAAAAGTAAGCCTTTAAATGTCCTTTAATTGAGTCCAGTCAATTTCCATGATATTGTCAGCTAAGCAACAACTGACGATGCAATGTCAATAATACCATTGAAAAAAAGATGTAAATTTCATTCATTAATTGAACATTTTATAAACGTAGGACTTGAAAATAGTCAATGACCAAAGACAGATCTTAGCATGGAAGGAAATACAGTAATCAAGCTCAAAGACAAGTTTCAACTTTCATGTTTCATTTTGGAGATCACTCATGTTTTCCCATTTGCACGAGGTCATGGGGAATCACTAATGATTTTTATTATCTGACTGTCACAATGTGGTGTGGGCTCATGTATATTATATATGTCAAAATAGCTTTGCTATATACTTTGATTATCGTGGTGTAGGCGCATGTATAATGATTTTGGGCACTCAAATGAGAAACGTGCATTATAATAGAGGATAAAGGGAGTAATTCATAACTTTAACACCCATATTCAAAGAATAAGGTTTAAGGAGGACGGATAAATAAATGTGAGACAATGAGAAATGATCTCAACCGTTGAATACTAATAATTCAACGGATGAAATTTGATTCAAAAAAATAATCGTTAATCTCAACCGCTAGATTTTTTGCAAATTCAACCGCTCATTATATAAAAAAACTTAAAGATTAATCTAATCTAACGATAGATATTAAGTCCTTCCGTCTCACCTAAACTTTTGTTTCTCTTGAACTTTACCCCATATTCACGTACTCATATAGATTGATAAGGCTTATGTTTCTAATACTAAACCTTTACTATCGTTTACTAACAGCTACAGCTACAGCTACCAGCTTAAATTTAGAACAACTCTTACCTCTACTTGCAAGCATTAAATCTTTTTGCTTTGTAAGCTTCCATGTCCCTCTTTTTCACACGATTCATCTATTTATTGCCGCATCAAAACCCAACCTAATTGCCGCATCTTTATACGAAGATCACCACTTGATATGCACAACGTACGTCTAATTAATCCATGTAACACGCACTAGGTATTTATTGGATTGAAATTGAATTGAATAACTTAGGGCTTGGATGTGGATGAGACATGGTTAAATTATGTCTAATAAATGAATACCTAAAATAACCTTATATCAAAGTTTGTATTATTTTCGAGCTATAACAATTAACAACCTTGTACTTCTGACATTAGGGTTAAATTATGGCTGGGGTGTGGATGAGACGTGGTTAAATTAGGGTTTTAGGTGGAATTGGTACATAATATATGAACTGAAGAAATGGACACGAGGCATTAGGCATAATAGTTTGATTTGTATGTATGCCAGTCGTCAACTATGTAAGTCATTTTTAATAGCAGAATTAGCTGTTTAGTCTTGCCATTTGGATCATTTTTGCATGTATAAATACACAACTTCTTGGGTTCATTAAGTCACATTCTGAAACATTACAAAAATCAAACCACAGATAATATGACAAGAGCTCACATGATTCCTGCAAAAGAACTCAACATCGTATGGGGCGATAGTCCTCAGTATTGGGCATGGAAGTCCGTCCCCGAATCAATGTCAAGTTCTTTCTACCCTCCATATGCATTGTTTGAGTATGTGATATTTATTTTGTAAGTTGTTTTCTGACCTAGTACAAAATGCCTGATTGCAGATACGTTGTGGCGGAGCTTCTCGATGTCTGCTGGCTTGCATTTACTGGCAAGGTTAAAACCTCCCTGTTCGCTCCAAACAAAAAATACGGAGCATACTTAGTTTACAAACTAAAAAGTGGCCACAAGGGTATCAATCAGCCTCCAGTGGAGACATCTGTTGGCATTGTTGGAGGAGAAAAAGTGACTAAAAGTGTTATGGTAGTTAATGAAGGTAATGGTCCACATCCAGTGATGAGGTATGATGGATGGTTGGAGGTCGAAATGGGTGAGTATTACGTGAAAGGGGATGATGGTGAACTGGAGATTCACTACGAACAAACCGCTTCCAATCATTGGAAAAGTGGTCTTGTTGTTGCAGGGATTGAGATCAGGGCTAAGTAAGTGAAGACTGAAGAAGAACCAACTTCACTACAAGTGGTTTTTTACTACTTTTGTTGTTTTCGTAATCTGAATAAACCAAGGGCGCCATGTACGTGCATGTGCATGTGAGAGACCTTTGTGTGTCTGTTGAAACGCTGTCGTTTCTCCTATGCTTTTGAATTTTCTGTTGTACACTACTCCCAGTTATGTTACTTTGATCAATATGGTATGCTTTTTTTCTTTCAAATTTTGTGTTGAGTATTTTCTTTTAATGCATCAACTAAGTTTTTGGACATTTTGATTGCATTACAGTGACTTTTGACTTTCTAAAATTGACCAAATAAAAGAGAGCCCGTAAATGTCCATGGATAGAGTTGAGTCAATTTCCAAGAAATTGTCAGCTAAGCAACAAGTCATTCAGTGTCAAATGACCCACCAGTGTTGTAAATTGCATTCATTAAATAAACGTAGGACTTGAAAATATTCGATGACCTAAAGACATGTCTTAGCATGGAAGGAAACACAGTAATCAAGTTCAGTGACAAGTTTCAACTTTCATGTTTCAGTTCGGAGATCACCCATGTTTTCCCATTTGCACGAGGTCATCGGGAATCACTAATGTTTTTCATTATTTGACTGTCACAATGTGGTGTACTGTAGACCCATGTATCTCACCCATATTTTCTAAATATTTTAATTTAAAACACACATTATATACTTTTTATTACATTAAATTCTGAGAAATTTGATGTTTTTGACAAACAGATATGTATATTATTATGAGTTAGTATCTTTAGGTTGATGAACATTTAAATTTTGTAAAATATACATACGTTAATATTTCAACCGTATATTTTGATTAATCTAATAATTGAGATTAAATAAATTTTAGATTAGAAAAATAAAAGAGTGGTTTAGAATGACGGTTATCAACATCAATCATTGCACGATTAAAAATCAACAATTCACGTAATGTCATTCTGTTTCACAATCAAATTTTATCCTATTATTATACATATAAACGTATGTCATCAAAGAATCGAAATTAGAAATATCAAATATGGATGAGTATAATATAAATCAGTATTTCTGATCATAGATTAGATTCGAGAGGGACGTATAAGTTTGGTAAGACAGGAGAACATAATCCCCACCGTTGCTTTTGGTTAATCCGACAGTTGATATGCAAAAGACACAGACAGTTGAGAAATGATGATTATCAATAATAATAATTGAATAATTAGAAATTAACGATTGAGATGATATCTTACTATCCTACGAAACTATAAAAAGTCTCTCTTGCTCTTTTTCCTCTTATCATAAGTCAATAAATAAATGGCATGCATGAACGGAGACAATAATAAATGACGAAATGTCAACTGAAAACATTGAAGTCAGAAAGTGAATTAGAGACGACTTGAAGTCCTCATTTTTAATTTATTAAAGTTTAAACTACCCCCACGCGCTGTTGAGATTTCCACGCGCATAACTACACGTATGAACATAGTCACTGTCCGACGAAGAAGAGGCCGATCGCCGATGCCAAATCATCGCACGAATCAGCAACAGCAGCCGAAGATAGCGAAAACGCCACATTACTCAACTCCCCTTTTTTCATATCCCATTCCTATTTCTCCTCAATTTCCATGTAACTTCCTTTAAAAAAAATTAACTATAAAAGACTTTCTTTTAAGTCGTCTCTCCTCACTTTTCATCGCTTTACCAAATTGAGCTGCTGAATTAGGGTTTTGGGTTTGTTATTGAAATGGGTTTTTGGTTTTGAGTTGTGGTTCGATCGATTGAGTGAGTTACAAGCAGTGAGATCGGTTAGTGTTGCTTTGTGTTGAGGCGTGTGCTATGGGGAATTGCTTTCGTTCTTCTGGTAGAGTTGATGCAACCCAAACCACCACTGCTGGTAATTTACCTCAGCTCTTGCTTAAATCTTTGTGCTTTTTTGTTTTTGTAGGTCTCTAGACGGTTCAAAATTGCTTTCCTACTTCGTTAGATAATGGATTGTTGTATTGGTTTTTGGGAATTTGGATCTCTATATCTACATGTGCTCTTAGTTCCCTAATATGGAAATGTTTGTGTTAGAATTTAGAAATTGCCAATTGCGTGTGTTACTTAGATTAGATCAAAAGATGACGATTTGAGTTGTTTATGGTATGAGGATTGAACAAGTTCAGTTTTTGTGTTGAAATTGATGGTACCTTATCCAATGGATTAGTTAGACTTGGTCACAAAATTTTGTGGTGTGTGGTTTGGAATAAGGTCAGATAGTTTACATGCGAGTGTTTGACTGTTTGTTACTTGTTCGTGATTGGCTTACTACCGTCTTCATAGTGTCATTTTTACCTGGTTTTTTATTTGAGATTTATATGAAGTTCATGTCAAAGCTACCAACGTTTCATATATGGCTCCAAATAATTAGTTTTGGTTGTGATTTGAAGGGGCGTCGAAGTTCTCTACTAGTAACAGTCAGGCTACAGTTCCTTCCAGTTTGGTGGTTACTTCTAATTTATTCAGCGAAAGGAGCTATGAAACAAATCCTTCCCCGAGATCCGAGTGGGAAATACTGTCATGCCCTAACTTGAAACCTTTCAAATTTAATGACCTCAGGAATGCCACTAGGAACTTCCGCTCGGATTATCTCCTTGGGGAAGGTGGATTTGGATTAGTTTACAAAGGATGGCTTGATGAGCTTACACTTACGGCCACAAAGCCGGGGTCTGGAATTATTGTTGCGGTTAAGAAGCTTAAACCTGAAGGATTCCAAGGGCACAAGGAATGGCTGGTATTGTTTCTCAATCTTTCTAGATATTTACATTCTGTAGCGTTTTGATTGTTGTGTTTACATATGGTGTGTTTAATAATTACAGACTGAAGTGGACTACCTTGGCCGACTGGATCATCCAAACCTTGTTAAGCTTATTGGGTATTGCTCAGAGAACGTGAACCGTCTCCTGGTTTACGAATTCCTTCCTAAAGGAAGCGTGGAGAGCCATCTTTTCAGGAGTAAGTTTTACTTTCCACTAGTAACATTTATTTGCCCTGAAAGGGGTAGCCAAGCGGTGGCAGGTAGAAAGCGCTCAGTGAAGGTCCTGAGTTCAATCCTCTGCAAAAACATGCCCTTGGTTTAAAGCACCAAAAGAGGTTTATCATGCAAAGCATGGGTTCCTCTTCCCAAAAAAAACATTTATTTTGGGTATATTCATCTTCTGATAAATAATCGGTTAATGATGATCAATATCAGAGCTTTACTACGTGGGTTCCTAAAACCAAAAGGTTACCAGAACTCATAAAATATATATTTGGCAGGGGGGCCAGAGACATTATCGTGGGCGTTAAGGATGAAAGTGGCCGTAGGCGCTGCAAGAGGACTCTCATTCCTGCACGATTCAGATATTATATTCAGGGATTTTAAAGCTTCCAATATTCTGCTAAATGCAGTAAGCATAATTTCCTTTTTTCTTTTGCAATGTGCCAGTGATGCAGTGTGTGTAATATTATTGTGCCTTTGAATTGCAGGAATTTGATGCAAAGCTTTCTGATTTCGGCTTAGCAAAGGCAGGTCCGACAGGGGATAAGACTCATGTGTCAACGCAAGCCGTGGGCACCCAAGGTTATGCAGCACCGGAATACATTGCTACAGGTATTGAATTTTGGAAAGTATTAGCGAAGTGGTATCTTTTATAGCTCATAAACAAGTGAAAGGAGCTTGTCTGGTCATATTTCTTGATGTATATCGGTTGTATTGTTTGGCAGGTAGGCTAACCGCAAAGTGTGATGTTTATGGTTTTGGGGTGTTCTTGGTAGAATTGCTCTCTGGTCGTCGGGCTCTCGACCCGTCCAGGGAAGGTGTACAGCAGAATTTGGCAGAATGGGCAAAGCCGCATCTTGGGGACAGAAAGAAATTATTCAAGATCATGGATGCTAAGCTAAAGGGTCAGTACCCCCAAAAAAGAGCTCACGCAGTCTCAACTCTTGCCATGGAATGCTTAAGGACTGATGCTAAACTAAGGCCTACGATGACAACAGTGTTAGCCACCCTGGAGCAGATTTCAGCATCCAAACACTCAACTAAACACTCCAACCCTGGCAAAGCCCTGGATTCAGCCATGAAATCTCCAAGGCCAATTCGATCTCCTCTAAATTTAACACCCATTGCTTCCCCAAAGCGACTTCGGCCTCCAATGAACCTGACCCCCAATGGCTAATCATCATCATCACCTTCTCAGCCTCCACAAGTCTATTGAATTCATGGATGGTTCTGGATCGCATAATACCCGTGCACATGTACAACCTTATTGTTTACTGTATGTACCCTACACAGATATTAGGGAGCAATGGCTTGTCACCCGGATCTGTTGTATCATTATTCCATAGGGCATTGATGGTACTCCGCCGCTGAGATTTCCTCCGAGCTTTCCGTCTGTTGTATCATTATTTCATAATGCATTTTTCTGTATACCTTTTATGGTACTCTGCCATTGAAGTGTTCAGAAGAAATCCTCATGTTAGCTTATGGTATGTCTTTAAATTCCATTTCTGAAAGTTGTCTGAACTCTGAAAGTTGTGGCACTACGAAAATAATTCTAAGCAAGGGCGGATCCAGCCGGGGCTGACAGGGGCAATGTACCCTGCTAAGCTTCGGCGGACCGGGGACATAAAGGGTTTGAAAGTTGAGCACTATTTTTTTGTTAGTAGAAAAACATATTTATATTTGCCTTTTTTTAACCTGGTGGAATGCTTCTTGCTCAGCCCAGTGGTAATTCTCTCGCCTGATCTACATTTTGGGCTGCATTTTGGGCTGGGGTTCGACACCCAGCTCCGTAACTTTCTTTTGTTTTAAATTTTGTAGTATTTTTTTACTATTTTCCTTCTTTTCTTGCATTTTTTGTTTTTCATAGCTTACAAAAATTCTAATTTTTATAGATATAATAATTTAATTTTCCTGCACAATAATTATTTATACCATAACTTTTATTTCTTACCCAAAATTAACATTAGCTTTATTTTACATATACTTTAATTTTCGACCTACGATCTTCAATGTCGCCACTGAGTTTCGCGTTCGCCCCCCCTTTCCAAGACGGCTGGATCCGCCATTGATTCTAAGAGACAAGATAGTGTAGGAGATGAGGTTGTGAACCTGGACATGGGTAGGGGTAGATGCAAGGAGGAACAGTATGCTGAGAGGCCATGGCCAAGTGGCCACTTTGTTATGCTGCTTCCAGATTTTGTTCCTGATGAAGCTATGACTGAAGGATTCGAGTATCATAATCTGGGCCACTCCATAAGAGTCCTATGCAGTTATGCTTCACTTGAAATATGGTTTTGTACGAATTGTGTATGTGAACTTGTTCTCAAATGAGGAATGTTTTTCCAGAAATGTAAAAGCTTGGTGACAGGAAATGCTTTGAAATATTTTATATTTATATAGAAGAGGTGGAAGAATATTGCATGCCCACTGATCCAAATTATATGATTCTCAGTTATTGTAATACCTTCCACAAATCAGGCCACATTCAATCCCTGCAACCTCACTTGCCCCTGCATTCTGCAATCAGTTGACCAGATGTTACCATACTGCATTTTAACTTTTAAGCATGCAGCCAACAAAAGGGTCACAAATCACTGGCAACTCTAGTCTAGCATGTTGTACTCTTATAAATTGACACCAGTGGCACTGAAGATTTCAAAGCATCGAGTCTTGAGCTCTTAGGTGAATGCTGACTTCAGACACCGGTGACACTGAAGATTTCAAATCATCAAGTCAGGTGGCCCCTAGAGTTCCCTAAGACACTTCATTGGGACTTGCTTCCGCATGATGCTCTTAAAATGGAGGGTCATCATGTTTGATAGCTTGTAAGCTACTCAAGTGTTTGGGGGAACTCCTGGTGCTACTTGACGAGTTACTATGGCAAGGTAAGCTTCTAATATGGTGATCTCTTTACTATTGATACTGAAATATGTTTATATTGATGGATTGAGCTGGTACAATATGCATGGAGGGATGCCCAAGTTACAATGGGAGTCGTTTTGAATGGCTACAACAATACATATCACAGGGATGTGCCAGAAACCATCTCCTGTAGCTTTCTAGATGTCAGCTGAATGGAGGTAGAGGCATTCTGTTACACATCAGCTTCAGTGTAAAACGAGGGTTCAGCTCTTGTTAACATTGTAGGATATCATGCGTGGTAGCACTGTGACACTGTACAATATTACAGGTAGAGGATGGACTTTGCTGGTATTTACTAAGAAGTTTCCCAAACTTTGTAGTCTTTTCCTTCCATTGATAAAGACCATTTTTGGGGTCCATTTGGTGGTTCATAGTGTCCAGGTCCAATCTTCATTGCTACTTTTTCATCAATGATGGCAGCATAAACATCTCTTTCTGACTTCGTGATTTTTACCTGCAATATGAAATGATTAGGAATTGAAGCAACGATGAAATACACGCACCTAGTTAACCTTGACCAGAGCATTTAACTAATATATCAGCTAAAGTTAAATTATATATATTACTGAAAAAACAGAGCCACGAATCCCATTTAAGCTCTTTGATAGTTATTACCCCTGCTAAAAACCTTCAGTTTTATCAATGCACTTGCTTTTAGCCATGTTTTACTCTCAAATATTCAGTTCTGACCAGGTGTGGTCCGAGTTCGGACAATCGAATCAAAGAGAAGCAAGATAGGGATTTTGTACTTACTGTACTCCGGCAGTGTATTTTCTTCTTGTTCCTGAGAGATATTAGTTTCCCAATCTCCGACTGATAATGAGAAAATATATGGTCATAAAAAACTGCTGGTGTGCCTGGGTGAGTCAGAATGTACGCATATCCTTGCATTTCCTTTCCTCCTGGAAATCTCCAGTGACCCTTGTAAAAGATAAACCAATGTCAGGGCCATGGGTTACCTAGATCTAGTCAATTGAATTAAACTTATTTTATATTTTTACCCCTCAAATATTGAAAATCAGAAAGCTACCGAGAGTGACAAGTTTTAGCTACCATCAGCAACGGGAAAATGGAGTGCTTATAAAATTGAAAACTTTTTAAGAACAGCGGTGATGTATTTTCACTTCTATGTATGACTAATTTCATACTGGCCGTATTCAAAATTATTTTTGGGTATGCCCTGTCATAGTAATCTAGACGAAGAAAACTAGTGTTGTCAAAAAATAGTTTTGCATTGACAAACCAATAACGCATTCCAGCACATTTCTTTTATAAGTTGATCATTCCTCATAATTAGAAAACTGAATAAAACATCAGTATGAAAAAACATGTCCCAAACCTGAGTTGACCCAGTGTCATGATTCTCTATAAAGGTAACAGCACGCGATGGCCACCAACCCAAAACTCCTGGAGGCTTACCCTTCTCGTCACATAATCTCCAGTATTCACATTTTTCTAAGGCCTGTATAAAGGAAACACTTCAAGTAAAGGCTTCTGTTTCAGTCAATGGCTGTTCAAAAGCAGTGATTTGAGGTGGACCGAGAGGTTACAGAAATTTAACAAAGTATACAAGATTTTAAATGACAGTTAAAGAATACGCACCGCATGAAGAATTCCTTTTGTGGTAACATCAAATGCTCCAGCAGTTCCACCAGTGGCATTTATCCAATCAACTATTCTCTGCCTATGGGCATCTTGATTGTGGTCCATTTCGCCGTACGTATAACTTAGGGAATCCCAATATTCCCCAACAGCAAAATAAGGCTCGCTTGAATCCATATAGTCTTTAACATAGCCTCCCCAAAATCCTCTTACAAAATCAAGCCTCCATCCGTCATAACCTATCTCTTTCCTAGAAGGAATAAATTACAAGGGTGTATTGCTATTGTGACATTACATAAGATAAACTAGGGCTGCGGCAGTAGGATCACACTGAGTTTATGAAGCAAAATATTGATAACAGGATAATGTAAATAAGTGAAGGCAAATCACCTCAACCAGCACAACCACTCCTTGATATCATTTCTCACAAAATCTTGTGAATGGTCAATATTGGGAGCAGCATGAAAACAGTCCCCACTGCTTTTGTTCCCTCTTCCCTGCACACATTTATTTAAGATTTACAGTACTAGGTTATATATGCAATTTTTCGAACCTTAGCAGTCTTCTTATCAATTTACTAATGCCAGACTCCAATATTAAGTATGATAACGGTACTGCCTACTGCATTATATCAGCTTTATTTTAATAATTACTGGTCATTGAAACAATTACCAAATGATAGGCTGCAATAAATGTCAAACCCAGAATCAAAAACAGCTTAAATTAGAGACTAACAAGTAACAACAGGAGAATTTCTGAAACCGTAGTTATGATGATTTGATACCGAGAAGAAGAAAAAAACTTGAGCTACTAAAAGAAAACAATTAGATTAATGTATTATACCTGAAAATGTGGATCGTCAGCAACAACCGCGCGATCATCCCAGTTCAAGCGACCACCAAAAATATTCCAGACACCATTTTTGTTTTTGAAATGTGCACATCGGTGATTTAATACAGCGTCTCCAAGTACCTTTATACCAACTTCATGCAATCTATTCACAAGATCTTTGAGCTCATCAATAGTTCCATATCTGCCAAAATTTTCAAAGAAGTATAATCTTTAATGGAGTCGCCATAAAAATTCAACACGTAATTTCAGATAATGAACAAATAAGAGAAGTTGGAAATAAAAAGAACTTCACAAATAGTCTTTCCATGTATATGCATCCCCTCTATATCAAGCCTAAATTTATCAGTACAGAGTAACAGCAGGATGGTCAAGTGTTCCATAAGAAAGTCGACAAAGTTACCTGGAGTTCAAATTGTATAGATCTTTAGGCATGTATCCTTCAGGTGACACTGACTCTGTAGGTGGAGGCAGCCACATCACAGTAAAACCTAGTGACGATAACTCTGCAGCTTTTTGTTTGAGCTGCAAATACCATTTTCCAGACTTGTGAGATTCCCAGTTGAAACCTTGACAGACTATTTCATATCCTGTCCCGGTACCAGAGCATATTTTTGCTACTTTCTCTGTCTTAGACTCTAAAACAACATCTTCCTCCACTAATGTAGAGGTGGAAGTCCTAAATATGCTGTACGCTTCAGCAGCCAATTTTTCGATTTCCAGAAGAATGCTCTCTTGCGCCTCTTTAGTTTTTGTCTGTCGGCTCTTCTCAGAGGCAATATCAGTAACCAGGCTCCTTATCTCGTTTATGATTCCATCTGAGAAGGGTGCCGATTCCGGCACAGATGCCTCAGAAGATGTATCATTCTTTCTTTCTGACACATCCACATCGACTTGAAGAGGTTTAGTACCAGAACCCGTTAAAGGGATATAAAAATCATCTCCCATATTCCTGAACCATATGTTCTCATTTAGCTTTAGTACAAAAATGAAACCACTCACATCAGCATTTAGAGTGAACAACCCCGAGCTTCCGATTCTTCTTTCTTTTGGCTGCAGAACAAGACACAGAGTTTTATTGTACTCTGTTAGACCCAGGGGCAGGAACAATAGTATTTGAAGTCAACAAATCAAAAAACTGCATGCAATGTTAGTTTAATTCTGTTGACCTGCAAGAGGGTACGCAAAGCCTTTTTCTTGAATTCAGTTGTATTTGAAGGATAAGGACCAACTGGTAATTCCCAGTTTCTTGAGCCATCTCTGCAGACTCCCCAGTGAACAACAACATTTCCGGTTAAATCAGTTTCTAACTGTAGTAGCTGTTTGAATGTCTCAGGACATTTCCGCACTGATACAATAAGTGAGTTATCAGTAAATGATTCCTTAACTATAGAATGTTCTTCATAGAATCCTTCAAGTTGCCTAACTTGCCAATTAGGATCTACAGATTGACTGCCTCCATTTCTTGAATCAATTCCTTCTTTATTTTGAAGTATATTGGATAACTGTCCCAGTGTCCCTGGTTATCAGAATAACAATGATGATAAACATTGAGTACACTTCGCAGACAAAAATTATTACAAAATGAAACTAGTTTTCAATTGGAAAATAGATAATGGAGACGCAGTAAGGTTTTCAAAGGAATATTCAAAGAGGGGAAAATACATCATGGGGCAATGTATGCAACCTGCCCATATATCAAAGCCACTGCTATCTTCTACAACATTGCTCCCTTCATGTGTAGAGGCAATGAGTGGAACCTTAAAATCTCTACCTCTGTGTTGATACCAAGTACCAGTTTCGTCATCCTATCATCCATGTCCACCAACATCAATTCATTGAAATCAATCAACTGTGGAAAAGGAAGATATAAGTTCAACAGATTTCAAATGATGTAACATATAACCTTAAGTACGAAGTTTATAGCTGAAATTCCCTTGTTAGGATTAACATTGATTGTCAACTCGTATAGGGGATCTTCTTTTTTTGCTGAAGCTAATTTCTTCAAGGGTGTCTCTACTGCATAGTCCTACACACAACTCAATAATATGCAACATCAGCACATTATCAGACTATTAAAAAAGTGGATATGGATCACGCATAGAGAAGGCATAAACTATAGCTCTGACCTTAATGGCTGTCGACTTCGGAGGTCTCATTTCAACAGGAGGCTGATCCCATTCACTGAAATTCAGATGTGGAGTTTCAAAATTAAAGCTTCAATTGTGACGCATATTGCAATAAAAACTACATATACTATCTGAAACAAAGACAGCCCACTCCCTGCTTCCAAATCTATATATCCATTTTTTAACATTAAGGAAGCTGTAGTTTACATATTATCAAACAAACCTGCCAACATCCTCAACATAATTCACTCCCCAATGAAGAATCCACTTTCCTGGAAGATTGCACCCCACGGTTAGCTGCCGCATCCCTTCACCCTTGCCGCTATCCAACTTTATAAATATCTTCCCCTCCACCTAACAATGAATAAAAAATTCAATCACAAGAAAAATCTTTCCTGACCTCCAATTAAAGTATCTTTGCTCAAATTTCAACATGCACATTCTTCTCATTCCAATTAGTTCAACAATTGTACAGAAAATTATGAACTAATCAATTTCAGGGCCAGTCGTCCAAACAATTATCAGAATCCTATCAAACATAATCTATTCACATCTCTCAGAGTAAATTAACGCAATCGAAACACAAATTAATGATTTAAGCAACAGACCGTTTCAATTCGGCGAAGTGGATAAATCTCCTTGAAACACACATCAACAATTTCATCACTCTCCACCACCGCCGCTCCACTACTTGAGCTAGCAACTGCATGCTGCCTAGGGTTACAGAAGCTCCCGCCATTACAAAACCGCCGCCGATTCCATTTCCCGAAATTCAAAAAACTCACTGGCTGCTGCTTCCTTGCTCGAAACGCCTTTGAATCTCTGCGATTCCGGTGCGCGATCGGGTCAAGGCTCAGAGTCGCCATTGGAAAACGAGAGATTAGTTTCACGAAAAGGGAGGAACTTGAAAGATATTTCAATACTCTGATTTTTTTTTCTTATTTTCTTGTTGTGGACGTTATGCTCCCTTTCAGTGTTGTGAAACCCGACCCGGTAGTCGACCCGGTTATGTCACTGGGTCAATGGGTCAGAGGGTCAACCCGGGTCGACCCTGGGGTCAATGCTTATATCAAATATAGAATATTAAATGTATATACAAATTCAAAAATATATTTATCAATTTTAATTCTCATAAAGTGTTAAGTAAATAAATTCAAAAGTATATTTATCACTTTTAATTCTCATAATATGTTAAGTAAATGAATTAGATACCTAAAATAGAGGGGCACCTAAAACTTCAAATAGAAATGGCATATTGGCATGGCAATAATATGGCATGGTTTTGTTTAAAGAACACAGCTATAAGTTTACACACTGCAGGACATGGCTACAGTATCTAAGAATAATAATTTCAACCTATCTAATTGTTCTCAAACATCATATGTTGTGATAAAGGTTGTGTGTAGCTCTCATAAGCATAGATTTCACCACTTCCTCAGTGTCACGTGGCTAGACTTGTCATTCATGCAATGCTCAACCAAATTAAAACTTCAACACACTAATGAAAAAAACGTCAACTGATGCCTCAAACCTACGATATAAAATTATATTCCAATCATACGACATCATTAAAATCCGATAAAACAATCTGACCATTTCTTACTCACTGAACACCAAAACTTAATTTTAATCCAGATCCCACTCTCAACAATACAGCTCAATGCTAATTAATTCACTTCCGCGGACCCTTAATGATTATTTCCGCGGACCCTTAAGATTTAAATTAATTCTTAAGGGTCCGCGAAAATAATCATTAAGGGTCCGCGGATTATGATCCCACATCGCTTAATCCTAAACGAATCAGTAGAGAAAGCTGAATAAAAAAGCCAATGCATTCACTCAAAATTGCACGCCTCTCATGGTCAATTTGGCTGAGACGTAGCGTGGTTTATTGAGCTTAGCTTGAGCTCGAACACTTAAATTTTTTTGAGAAAAATAAGAAAAATTAATTGGGTCAAGGGTTGAACCGATCGGGTTTTGGGTTGAACCGACCGGGTTAAGGGTTGAACCGACCGGGTTGATTGGGTCAACCCGGGTCAATAGCATTTCTGGGTCAATAAGAAACCCGACCCGATTAGGTGCCCGGGTCCCGGGTCAACCGGGTCAACCCGCCGGGTCGGGTCGGGTTTAATAACACTGCTCCCTTTCGCTTTTTGTAAAGACCTTTGCAACGGATTTCCGATTATGCCCCCCTGAATTATGGCTTAATTTATTTGAGACAAATGGGTATTTTGGTAAATATAAAATTGGAGCGTATCGGATTTCTTAATAATTACTACATTATTGAAGTGTTTCAACCAACAGACTATCAACTTGGTGTTTGATTTACGATGATTGTTGCGGAGATATTTAGTGTGGATTCATGGGTCTTATTACTTTTCAAAATTTTCGTACACAAATTCCCTTTCGAAAATGGATGGAGCTCTAATCGTATCGATTGATCGATCATTAGATAAATATCTCAGATACATAAACTCATGCATAACCATTGTCTTATGATGATTTGCATTATTGCATATATGAGACGCTTTCTTGTATTTGTAAGGATTGATTTTGATAGTGAAATAGCAGGGACATTTTTGTAATAATGTTTGAAGTCGATGTCTAGTGTACATCAAAAAGTGACATCCATGTATTAAATGGATAAGCCAGACACACTTGGCCGAGGATTACGTGGATATGAAAGATGGGGAAGGCACAAATGGATAAGACTTTAAGAGAATTATAAAATTGAGCTGCGCATATGGCTTGGAGCTTCTTTCTTGGATAAGCAACAGTTGGACATCAGTTCATAAATTTCAATATCTAATGTTCTTTGGTGAAACTTAGCATTAGTTGGACATCTAATGTTCTTGATTCATCGGATTTCATTAGAGCTACCTTGGTTAGATAGTAGAAGGTTTTTGAAGGATATGCAAATTTTAGTAAAATGGAGAGATATGATTTCAGCGATTGATAATGGTTGATATTGGTAATCATGAATCATCATCAATCCATGTCTTTTTGTAAATACAACCGTTCATTAATTAAAAATTAAATTTGATATCTACTGTCAAATTAATCAAAACAACAACCAAAATTACATTATTAGAATGCGTTGCAAAAATAAAACAAAAACAGTCTAATTAAGGTAACTTTTCAAACTTAAGGGATGTAATCATAATTCTTGAAAGTTATCTTACCTGAGATGCAACTCCACCAGAAAGCCGATCGCGATATTTTGAATGGTGTCGAAAGCTTGAGAAGAAACCCTAGACAGAGAGACTCGTTGAAAACGTGAAGAAAGATGATGCACATGACGTTCTACTGGGGGAAGAAAGTAACGATCTTGTTCGATTCATGGCGTACGGATTCATGGACGAGCTACCTCATCTCCTTAGCTGCCTGCTTCATCGTCGCCGTGTTTTACCAATACCTTGAAGACCGCCGCATCAGATTCAAACTGATGTCGTCATCATCAAACGCGTTGACCAGTCCGCTTTTAAAGAAGCTTCGGAGATGTGGAAAGGGGAAGTGTGCGTTGAGGTTCGGTGGATCGGTTTTGTTTGGGGTGAATGCGGCGATAGGGTATATGTTGATGCTTGCTGTGATGTCGTTTAATTGGGGTGTGTTTCTGGCGATTGTGGTTGGGCTTGCTGTTGGATTTGGGGTGTTTAGGAGTGGGGATGAGGATGATG
Organism: Sedum album; assembly: GCA_006409495.1. Taxonomy (NCBI): domain Eukaryota; kingdom Viridiplantae; phylum Streptophyta; class Magnoliopsida; order Saxifragales; family Crassulaceae; genus Sedum; species Sedum album. Next base: position 57,889 of record QZGG01000824.1, on the reverse strand, counting down.
GGGTTGTGATTGTTGCTGCTGATAATCCCTGTGCTTGCGCTTGAATTGGGATTTGTTACGAGTGTGGTTCGGAACATTGGTGCTCAAAGTTGTGATTTGTAAGTTATGTGGTTTGTGTTATTGATAGGTTTCAAGTTATCAGTGTTATGAAAACTGTCTGTTGTAGCTGAAGCTATGTGTATTAAGAAATTATCTTTGAATCACAATGAAAATGGATAATGTTCGATGTATGAGGAAAATCTACTTTGCAAATGCGGGAAAGAATCAAAGTTTGTTTCAAAAAACAAAACAATCGCGATATTTTTGCATTTTTTATCTAATCCGTTTCACTGTCACTTATGTTTGGCCACATAAATCCTTAAAGTTTAAATATTAGAAAAAAAAATTTGGGAAAGAATCGGAAGTACTCGTTTTTAACAGGTTTCGTCAACTGTTTGATTGTATTTGTTGGTTATCTGGAGTGATTTGGTTGAAGGGTTTGCATCAATTTCCGTTTTTAAGTTGATTCTAAGAAACTATCTCAAAGTTACTGAGTTTAGGGTGTTGTGATTGTCACGTACTGGCTTGTGTGTTTTGATTGCTTTTAGGATTTTGAGCAAATGAAGTGTTGGGTATGTTGGGATTAGTGGAAAGTCGTAGAGAGCTTGATGATGTTTTAGCTGGATTCGGCAGGTTTCTTGTTTTTGATTGGTGTAGGGTTTGTGTAAGCTTGCGTGACTCGGAAAGTTTTGGGGCTTGACGGGATTGAGCAGGATTGGATTTTAACCAGCGGCTTTGGAAATTAAGAAGCTGTCTTTACGGGTACCGGAGGTGGAAACAAAGGCGGTTTAGGTGAGGAGAACCGAATGTCAGTCGCAGATGGATTTGATTGAACAATCGTCTAATCTGGGATATTGCATATGTCAGCGAAGCTTTTTTAAAGTTGACAGGTAACGAATTCTGAGCACTTTTTGTCACTCACATCTCTTCTTAAAATTCTCAAAGTCTAGACACGAAGTTTTGGGGCAAAATAGTAGAATCTTGAGCGGAGTCGATACAGACTCATCAGTTCGATACAATGTAAGAATTAATTTGTTCAAGTTTTCAGTTGTAATAAAAAACTGTTTGTTTATTCCAATTCTATTCAATCTTGGCAAAATACAGTATGTATTTAAAACTACAGGTTGATTACTAGACTGCATTTCTGAGTACTTCTGAGTGTTTTGACTATGATGGTAATTATATTCTGTGTCGTTTCACAGGAAGGATGGTAGTTCATTTCGGAATCTACTTCATATATCTCCTGTGAGAAATGCTTCTGGCAAGGTATAATAGTACTCGAAATCATCCTGCCCTTAGTACCTGGGAACTCTAAGAAACATTGTATATCGCGCGTGGATCAAATTTCAACCTTAAAAACTGAATGCGGAAGGAACCATGATCTTGATATGCATGGCTTAAACCCGGAGAAGACGCAGATTAGCATTGCTGGCACTTTAAGGTCGGGATCAGGACGCTGTCAATGGGTGCAAGCACTTCTAGATCATGTGCTAGAGATACAGGAAGTATGCAGTTAGCAACTTCGTTCTGATATGTTGTAAATGTATATTTTTATCAAAACTATATTCTGTTTTTTCAAACAAAATTGAAAAAATAAGTAAAAACATTGACATGACAAAAATATTAATAATTACTTTTTAAAAAGGATTTTCACACCGAGTCAACAGCGAAGAACGATGTTTCGCAAGAGAGACAAGCCCTACTCGCGCTCCGACCGTAACGCGCCGAAGCGACGCCGTCCCCTCCCGCCTCCCTCACCGGAGCCAGAGTTAGATTCGCCGAAGTACCGACCGGCTCCACCGGAGGCTGTTGTTGTCACGGGTCTAGCTCCTGACGCGTCGGTCCTGGATCTGAAATCTAGATTCGAGATCTACGGCGCAATTTCACGAATCAGAATCGATCGGGATGGAGTTGGTTACATAAGTTTTAGATTGAAGGAGGCTGCTGAGATCCGCTGTTGCGGCTTCGGTCGATCCGTCGTTCGGTATCACTATTGATTCCAGACCAGTAAGCAAAACGGCTCTTTTCATCTGGAAATTAGGGTTTTGTTAACTCTTGAATTTTAGCAAATTGGGATTATTTCTACATAAAGTTTTGACCTTTAGTATTAATGTGCTATGAAAATGTTGCATATGTGACTCTTTTAATTTGACATTTTGATTATTGTGATGTGCAGTTGCAGGTGATGTGGGCGACAGATCCGCTATGTAAATGGAGGGAAGGAATTACGATGGAGAGGAATAAGTGTAAGGTGGCTTCATCATCGAAGCTGGTGAGGGGAGAGGTGCCATTGAGTAAATATGGGAGAGGGAATAAACTTGGATCAGCCATTGTGGTCAATTCACGAGTAGGTGATGGGAAGAGTTCTTCAGTATTGGATCAGCCATTTAAAGGTAGAGGGATTGTAGCTTATGATGATCTTTTGTAGAATCCCTTTTCATACTAGTTGGAAATCACCCAAATCTTCCTTTATTTCTATTAGTTCTTGCAATGCTCAATAGTGTAATTTTAACTAGTTCGATTGCTGTAATCGTAGAGTTCTTATGCACTTTTTGCGCAAAGTTCATCATTATGTGAGTAGAATGCCTATTATCTTCAATTCGTAAGCTTATTCTTCTTGTGGATGTATGCGTTGTCAGACGACTAATGTTGATTATCTTCTACATACTTAGTCCATCTCAAGATTGACATAGGTAAACAGATTGAACTTAGTGCATCATTAGCTTATTTTCCATCAAGTTCACACCATTATGCAAAGCATATGAAGACTCCGACTCTCTCAACGACGTCGTTTTATATGTTGTTCTAAAGTATTGGGCTTTTTAGCAACAAAACAACCTTAATCTTTGTCGGGCTGTTATATGTATGTCACGTGTGACTGTACTCAAACCCAACTTGTCAAACATGGGTCAGACACAGACTGAGATTGAAGAAGAGGACCACTCGTACGGAGAAGAACAGTTATGGAGCTGGGGAGCAGGCACTGATGGACAGCTCGGGAACGGTCGGTTGGAAGACGAACTGTCACCCCAGCTGATTCAATTCCCAAGCAACACCGGTTCAATCACTCAGCTCGCTTGCGGCGGGGCGCACACCATAGCTTTAACTTCAAGTATGTGTAGAAAAACCCAGATTTGATAATCCTTTTTTATTTGTTTCAGCATCGAATTTGAGACGAAGAAGATGGGTATGGTGTTTTGTTTTTGTAGGTGGGAAGGTGCTGACATGGGGAAGAGGGACATCTGGTCAACTGGGTCATGGAGATATGGTCAACGCCTTGAAGCCTAAGCATGTTGAATCATTGAGTAGGTTTGCTGTGGTACATGTTGCTGCTGGATGGAGTCATTCCGGTTTTGTTACAGGTTTGTGTCAATTGTCAGCAATTAAGCACACTTCAAATCATTAGAGTCTCTGGTGTGTGTTGTGTGTGTGTGTGTGTGTGTGTATAGAGTTTATGATCTTTCTTAGCATTTTTATATTTTGCAGATACTGGGATTTTATATACTTGCGGCGATGGATCGTTTGGCCAGCTTGGGCACGGTGATCTTCTGTCTCACTGCACACCGAAAGCTGTTTCTTACTTTAGCTCTAAGCAAGTAGTGCAAATTGCGTGCGGAATGAGACATTCAATTGCTTTAGTAAAAGGTACTGCATTTGTTCAATTTTTAGTTAGTGCTATCTGAATGCCCTTATTAAATTCAACTGCGTATTTAGATGGAAATTGTGGTAATAAAGTATATGCTTTTGGGTCTGGGAGACGTGGTCAACTTGGTGTGTCCGGTGATAAATTAAAATTGGTGAATGAACCCTGTCTTACTCTTGGGCTCGAAGATGTTCAGATTTCCAGCGTCTGCGCTTGTGGTGATCACAGCGCAGCATTATCAAGTGAGTCCTTTGGCTTTAATACCATTACACTACATCATTTATTGACTCAGCTGTCGCTTTTAGCCTCTAGCAGCTGTTGATTTTAATCTTGTTCATCAGTTGATGGAGAGGTATACACCTGGGGACGAGGATTCAGTGGAAGCTTTGATATGTATAGTCCACGACGCATTGAGTATGGTTTCCGCTGTAGCCAAGTATGTCTTGGTTGGAACCATGCATTAATCTTAACAGGTTGGATTGAATCTATTTTTTCTTTAATTGCGATGTAATATTTCCCCACATCTAAAATAGAATATTAACAATGGAGATGAATGAGATGTTTTCATGATAATCTACAATTAGGTGATGGAGATGTTTTTATGCTGGGTTCCCATCGCCATGAAAATTCGATAAAGCATCTCTCTGACAAGGTAAGACAGCTTCAAGTTTGCCTAATTCAAACTCGTGCCAAACAATATTCAGTTAGTGCAGCATGTCAATCTGCTTCCCATGTTTGCTTAAGTTTAACTACTTTTCATCAATTTATTCTCAGGTGATTTACAATGACATTCAGTTAGAGCAAGTGCAGATTGGTAACATTCAAGTTTCACATATTGCATCCGGTGCTGAACACTCTGCCATTGTAACAGGTAAGCTATCAACTCTCCACTTAATCACCACAAGCGAAGGTGATTTTATCAATTCTCTTGTCATGATTAAATTTTATAGCTTATCGTTATCTGAAACCATTCTCCAGAGGGAGGCGAAATACTGACATGGGGTTGGGGAGAACATGGCCAACTAGGTTTGGGGTGTACAAACGACGAAGCATGTCCTCAGAGAGTGAGACTACATTGCATGCCTTCAAATGAGCGCACAATCTTCAGAGTTTATTGCGGAAGTGGATTCACATTTGCTGTGGGAAGCTTCACAAGACAACAAGATCCAACTTCCAAGCAGACACATGTGTAATGTTTCTACAAGTCGATTAGAAGCCTAATATTTGTAATGTTTATATACTGGTTAGCCTTCTACAAGATCCAACAAGATCTTCAGATATTGTCATTTAGTTTCTACAAATATTAGAAACCAGTCATTACAAGACTTCAACATGCACTAGATTTGATTTTTTGCTCTGATTGTGTCCACGTCTTCAGCTTGTTTCCAGCAGTCTTATATAAGGACAATGTGACATCACATGTCACCTATTTTTATCAGACAAATTGAGCAAAAAGCATGTGAACTGAATACTTCTCCAAATGCATACGTACTACACTACATCACTCTTTTAAAATGGAGATGCTCAAACTCAAAATGGGCACCTTGCGATACCCAATCACATTTGATAGACTTGTATTCCCTCATACATATAAAGAGCCATATGCGCATAACACTTTTTAGATTCTCAACTAGCACAAGGAGTAGCGGTCTACCGGTCAGTCATTTGATCTCTGGTCGTAGAAGTCGGTGGTTCAAGTCCTTCTGAATGTCTATCCGTCTTGAATATGGAGTTTGTTTTTAAATAAAAAAACTAGCAGATGCTTCAGTAGCATTTGAAGGTGATGAATATTATCAAATCATTTCTCAAGTTCTCCACCATGTCCTTACTTTGACATATCATGTAAATGTCAAATATTCTTATGCTATGCCAATTGCCAATTCACTTTTCCAGGTTGTGTCCCTCCTTGCAAGATTCCCAACCAGCCACTATAAAATAACACAAACTGCAGACTTCTATTAAACATCCTCAACCAAAACTATCTTTCAAACCTCAAACAAGTACATCAATGGGTGCAAATGAGTCAATGGCTACTGGACCTCAAGAAAACGTCGGAGTTGAGAGCAAAACAATGAGACCTGATCAGTTTGTTTCTTCAACATGTAACCAAGTCATTGCTTTTCATTCACCAGCACAGTGGAAGTACCACTTTGATGCAGCTAAGGACTCCAACCAACTGGTAAACCTCTACCAACTTGTTCTTCCCTTGTCTATTACAATCCTCAGTTATTGTCTCAAACATTCTAAGTCAGATTTTCTTTGCTGTAGATGGTTATTGACTTCACTGCCACCTGGTGCGGACCTTGCCGTTTCATAGAACCATATGTTAAAGACTTTGCAGCTCAGTTCCCTGATGTAATCTTCGTCAAGATCGACGTAGATGAGCTTCCGGTATGAATAAGATTCCTCTCAGACTTGAATTTACATCTCTATGTGTAATTACCATTCTTATCAAGCTCTTGTTGTTAATTGATCTGATGAACACAGATGGTGGCAGCAGAGTTTGGAGCACAAGCCTTGCCAGCTTTTGTGCTTATCAAGAAGGGCATAGCCATCGACAAAGTTGTGGGTGTCAAAGTCGAAGAACTTCGAATGAAGATTGAGCATCACAGTACTCAAACTCAATCTTTCACATCATGAAAACTGAAAAGGTTCAAAACTTCCAGATCAGCTGATACAAAGATGGTAGCTAGCAGCCAGCCCGCCAACCTACGAGCCATCGCCACAGGCTGTGGCAAGAAAATCCGGCAGTTCATTCAAATCCTTCACAGCTAGAGACACTAAATAAAACATAATATGTATGAATATGATTTAAGCTACATTTATTCCATGTATTGTAATATTCAGGTATTCTTTCTCAAACAACAAATGACAAAAACAATCTTTAGTGCACAAAAAGTTTTAAATACGCAACCAAACTTCTCGAATAATAGAGAATACGAACACTGTATCATAAAGTTACAATCTGCATCACCAGTCTATAAAAACTACAATGACTAAATCAAACAGGTCTAAACAACTGAAGTAAAAAGCTTATTTATTCTCTGCACTTACTTTCTAGCATAATACGGATACTCCATTACACGTAAATCTCCCAAGGTAAGTATGCTTAGCGAGTGTGTATAGAGTAAAGAACCGATGAGGAAGGACATCAGGTGAGCTGATGAAGATACTTTAGAGTAGGATGTACATGTTCCAAAGACCAATGAATCCATGAGGGGAAATTCGTTTATATAACTGTACCGGACTTTGCCAAGTCTTGCGCCACTGAGACAAAAAATGAAAAGATATTAAGCACAAAGTGAAAATACTCTACTTTAAGTTATTATATGATAACGACAAATTTTTAAAACATAAAAATGAATCTAAATTCTTAACTATTTGAATCCAAACAAAACATTGATTTACACCAGCATGAACTTGAGATTATATATATTTAGTATACAAAAGAGCATCTGGATAGCATATGAAGCGGGAAATCGACAAAACTATTCAAAACTAATGAATTGAAGAAGGAACCTATTATCAAGTGCAATCAAATAAACAAAAGCTCACCCTCTGAAACACGAGGCACCACAACAACATGCATAGTGGTATTTGGAGGCAGCTGCAACCTCAAAGGATAAAGTTTCTGGTTGAACGGACTCTTCGTACAGACAACAATGTCATCCAACCCAGTCTCTTCCTTCAATAGCCTTGTCAACTCCTCCACCGAAGTCCCATTAAATACCATAACGTATTCGCTACCCTCATCCCCTCCATCCTCATACTCATCAGACGCAATGTGATAGTACACCTTCCTTCCCTCCATCTTCGTCTCCGATCTTACACTAAGCTCGCCACTCACCTACACAAAATCCAAACACCAAAAAGCAAAATTTTAAAAACCTCGAAATATTAAAAATACTAAAAACTCTAAATCCAAAGGCTAAAACTTTAGCATCCAAACCTCATTTCCCGAAAAGCTTCCAGAAGAAGCAAATGACTCCGATCGAGGTGAGTCATCTGAATGCGGAGTAATCGGTGGGGGCTCAGTAATCCTCACCTTCTCTGCCTGTTTAGCAATAGGCGAATGAGCTTGAATCTCCAAAATCTCAACATCCCATATCACCCAATCTTGCGTAGCAGACCTATGCGGTATATCGTGCGTAACTGAATTCCTCCAAGGCGGCAATCCTCCATTCGCCCTTAAAAAATTCCCATACCTCGTTTTCAACTTCACTTGATTCCCTTCTCTAATCGGCTCCCATTCAACAGATGAATCAAGCCTCTTAGGCAGAGTCTGAAGCACCTTCCTTCCAGTCATCCCCAAAAGAAACGGCTGATTCGAAGCCGTTAGATACTTGTTGTACCTGCTCTTTAACCTTATCACATTCTCCACCGTTGATACAAACTCCACCACCCATCTAGCGTTTCTTGACGATCCTGACCTGTCTTGTGTGACAGACTCTTCGTCTTCATCTGCTGTTAGGTACTTGTCGTGGTGGCTCCGTAGTCGCACGACTGCTGCGTTGCGGAACAGATCCATCCCTGACTGCAAAATTAAAAACCCAGATATGAAATTGAACAAAGAATCGGAAAACAGTTACCCAAAATCGAAAAGCTTCGATCTTGAAAAGCGTGTGGAGCTTTGGAACTAGTGAGTGTGAACGTTGCGTTTCTGTCGGTTAAGATTTTATTCTGAATATTCGGACAGAGAAGGAAACTGCGATGTTCTTGCTGATGAAGAATTTTAATTTACCGATTTTGCCCTTCGAAAATGTAAATAAACATAAATACAAACACACACGTTTTCAGTTTTCTAGTTTTTTGTGTATTGTTGTTCTACGAGTTTAATGTAATCGATGGGACAGTGACGTGGACGTTGCCGGGTGGATCATCGAGATTGATGAATCCAACACGGCGATAGTTACGTACGTGGACACGGGGTTTAACGCGGATCGCGATTTGGCTTATCTTCTTCGAGGTGCCTTCTCTCCATTCGTCAAATGTGGGACCCATCTTACTTATTGGTCAACTGGGTCAACGTTAAAATCAACAATGTGAATCGGACCGGGTTGATCATTAATTCTCGCCTACTCAATGACCGGTTCAGAACAATGTAAAGGTCATTTTGGGAACTATAAACCGGAATTGGTTCCAGGCGTAATTTAATATTTTTATTAAATTACGTGATATTAATTAATATTTATAATATAGTTTATTTTTATAACTCAATAAATATATATATAAGAGGATATCAATTAAAATGTAATGACGGAAAAATCGGATAATTCATTTAACGCATGATTTGTTGTTTGAAGGATCACAAAAAATAGATTGTATCAAGATAAAAAGAGAAAGCAAAGGATAAAAGGTGTTCATCCACAAACTTAAGTTGTGGTATACCCAACCCATATAACCTAAAGGCAAACTTGAAGTCACATATCACAAATGTTTGTGCAATGTATAATTTTATATAATTAAATTAGAAAATGTTTTATCTAAACTATAGTGTTAATGTATTGTCAATTTTCATTATAATCAACGATTCAGATTAAATTTGAATCTCTCTCACTTGCATTTCATTCTCTAAAAAACAGAATTGATAGAATCATCGTATTTCATGAAAACGATAAGACATCATTCAGATAATAGATTTTCAGCTACCTACCTATAGAATTAAATCATTAATATCAATAAAAGTTGCCAAGGAAAACAATTAGATATTTTATGTGTGCATATACACATCTTTCATTTAGTTACATTACATAATTATCAAAATCATTAAATATTAAATTATATTATCTCTCAATTCCTCTTTTATTTAATAAACCTGAAAATGCCTAATTTTATGAAGTCCAAAAATATCAATCAATCACAAATTTGACTTACAATGTCGACTAAAACTTATTTCAAAAAATAACAAAAAATCACATGATTAAGAAAACAGAGCAACAGAGAAATGAAACAGAGCAATTGCGTACCTGTCGAAAACAGAAGCTTGGAGATTCATAAGAAATCACTGACATCGGCGAACAACCCTCCGACCAATCATCACCATCATCATCCTCAAAAATCGACGATCCAAAGCTAGAAAACGAGCTCAGATACTCCCTAACCTCTTCCTCCTCCTTAACCTCCAAACTCTCCACATCCCAAAGCAACCATTCCTTCATCAAACCACCTCCACCATCATGTGTAACCGAGTTACGCCAAGGTGCAGAGCCACTGTTGGCACGTAAAAACGTGCCTTCAGCGCTCCGTAGCTTGACTTGGAACCCGTCGCGGACGGGTTCCCAATAAGTGGAAGGGGAAGAAGAGTGTGGAAACGATTGGATCACGCGCTTTCCGGTCACACCTAGTAAAAAAGGGGAGGATGAGGCTGTTAGGTATTTTTGAGTTTGGTGGTTTTTGAGGCGGATGAGAGTCGGATGGTTTGGGACAGGCTCGACTCGCCAGAAGGCGAATCGGGTGCGTTGTCGAGTTTGATGGATTGTGAGATGGTCCGATGAGGCGGAGAGATGCTTGTCGAAGTGACTCCGGAGGATTACTGTGGAGGATTTTTGAAGAATTCCATGGTTGGGGAGCTTCAGGAAAACAAAGTGTGTTTTCTCTGCTCTGCTTTTGCTCTGTTTTATCCTTTTGGTTGGATATAGAAGAAGATTTTGTTAAATAAATCACTCAAACTTATCAATTGTTATCAAAATTATCAGTTAAATGTCAGTTACAAACAAATCAATAATGGTAAAATGACAAAACTACCCCTGAAAGAAGACAAGATAATATCCTTAGTGAGGATAGTTTGGTAAAATTTAGCAAAAAAAACACTCTGGATTAAATTTGGAACAACCTTAATGGAGAAGAGATGAAGAAAGTGTCACCTATTTTTAAGTTTCAACATTGAGTGTGAAAATTGAAAGCGACTAAAACGCAACTCAAATCGATTTTGTCAAAAGACTAATCAATACGCAAAAACAAAAACAAAAACAAAGCTGACACGACGTCGTATACTATATCCAGCACTGAATGACATTGGTTAAGGAAAAGCTACCAAAATTGTTGTTGTCCATCAAACACTGGTTTTCTAAAAAAGTAGAAGAAGAGGTTGTGAGGATGCAGAAGTTATTGCAGTTGCTTAACTAGTTGATGTTCTCTGTTTCATGGTATTTTTGTAGCATATGATGTTTCGATCCGTAAATGTGATCGATTTTCGATAAAAATGTTACATTACTGTACTTTTACAGGATGTGTTCAGATGGTTCTAGTTGATGATACTTTGTGTGATCGATTCCGTTCACCCGTAAGCAACAGAGAACTTGCTCCGGCAGCTCTTCTACTTTATTTCCCTGCAAATGTCAAGAACGAAAGTAAATATGCGCAAAGTTCCGAGGAAAGAAATATTTTAGACAACCCTTGTAACCTGAAAAATGTGTAAAATAAATGACTACCTGAATCGTCAGGCCGATATCCAAGATGCAGACTTTAAGTTTGTCTTGGAATGCGTCGAAGCCTTTTCTGGAAATGTAACTGAACCGGTGCATATCTATATCGATTTCAAAGTAGTTTTCTCCCTGCAGATATTTTTACAGGGGATGGTACCTTTGAGAAGTTTTGCGAATAGAAAAAAAGCAGCCAAGAATTGACCAAAAGATTTTAGCGTACCGAGTAGAATTCGTGCTGTGGGCGAGAAAGAATAGGTTTTTCATTGTAAGCATGCATAAGCTTTCTCTGTGGAGCATTTAGGTTAAGATCATCTACATTTGCAATTCGGCTTAAAATCTTCAACCTTTCGCGAAATGGCACATTTGTATCCTTATTAAACCCTTTAATCTTCTCTACCTCATTCTCAACTAGCCTCTGTAACCAAGAAGGAAATATTTTAGTCAGGTATCTTTCGTTTATTTTTAGCGCGGAACAATTTTCAGGAAGGTGCATCTTACCCTAATGCTCTCCTGGAAATGCAATGGAAGTTCTTTCTCGAATCTTTCGGAGAGCTTAAAGTACATTATGACATTCATTCCTTCTCCATCATTCCCATTATGAAGTATTGCAGGAGGATAAAGCGGAATCTGTAAAATCCAATAAGCACACTGAGATAAGTTATCAAAAACTTCCACAATTCTTTTTGTTGTCAGTCAGAATATATTTGTGTCATATATCCGTTACTCGAATGTAAGACCGTGTGGATGCAGCAGTACCTGAACATTTACAACAAGAAGGGAAGGGACCTTGGGGTTAGAACTTATGGTGGGTAGCTCGACAAGCCTAGCAATATGATTGATTTTGCGACGAGATAAGTATATATCAACACCAAACGGATAGTATGCAGCATTCTTTGAGGCATGTTCCTTCTTTTTATCCCTGTAAAAAGAAGCCAAACGGATACTTGAGAACAGTAAACTCATTGATATAATTAATATGATAGATTTGGTTTACAAGAGAATGCGCATAAAAGGTGTACCTTAGATAACTCATTCCTCGGACCCTGAAGGTACTTGCTTCAATGGGTGACCAGGAATCAAGCATTTCCTTTCCTATCGGGCATATAGGAACCTGGGAACCAGCAACCGGACGCTTTTGAAGCATCGCTGGAGACACTGAAAACATATAATCAACTGAGACATGGTAGAAAATAGTAACCAATTCATACTAATATGCAGAAAAATAAGTAACACAAGGAGCTCAAAATTTTAGTCTTTCACTAGTTTGCAAAATCAACCAGTGGCTAGGTAAACAGAAGTCATTTATGTGTACACAATCGAGGCTGAAATACTTACAAACTGCGACATTGCTCTGACCTTCTGAAGTCTTATAAAGATGACCTGATGCTACTTTTTTGCCGGAACTCACATCAGAAGTATGAGTTAAACTCATATTTTCTAGTACAGAAGTTGCACCTATTAATGCCTGATTCTGATCATTGTCCGTGGCCACATCCGGGGATGAAACTTTAGATGAGGATGGAAAGTCACATCCATTTAAGGTTGCTGCATCTGCCACTTTCATATCCATTAAAATCCTGAATTTAGAATGCTATGAAAAATGTCAACTTAGAAAATAAAAAAGCTTAACTAAGTGAAATACCATCAGACACAGTGTGATACTCCTCTTTTTCGCTGCTGTCGGATCTAGAAAATGAAACAGGGTCAAACCACACTTCCTCCGCACTGCCTGCAACAAGCATTTAACTGGTCAGGCTTCTCTTCAAAAACCAGATACACGTTTGAAACTATAACTACATGAAAATTGAAATTGAGCATGCATTTTAGTTACAATCAAAACTAAATAAACAAACCTGTGACAGATGTTGGTTCATCAGCAGCAACAGTAGCCAAGGTAGAATTTCTAACACTCCTGTTGTTTTTAGCTACTCCTCGTATCATCCTGAGTTTCCTAATGACACAAAGCTTTTTTGACACACTTTTGTTTTTCTCGGCTTGTTCCTTCCGAGAGAAGAAGCATCCTCCCATTCGATCCTCAGCTCCTTTGGGTTGACAACAACAGCAGCGAATTGGGTAGTGAAGAAAAAAAAGGATTACATGCCAATTTGCAAAAAATGTATTTATGGAAAAAAACAGTCAGGTTAAACAGAGGATTTTACAGACCAAATTGTATAGTAAAAATAAATAATAATGAGGAAATGAAGCACGTTTTTAATGAAGAAAAAACGTTTCATTTTTATATTTGCTTTATTGTTCGAAAATGGATGCCACTTGTTACTATCCGATACGACGACGAGGTTTTTAAGTATATTTAATTCAGATAACATTTTATTCGATTCGATGTTTGCACTATTTATATGATATTGATGCTTGAACTAGTTACGAGAAATTTAGTAAAAGCATTAATTTACAAAAATCCATAAAAAGTAGTAAAATTACTATATCGATAAATGAGAGGTTTAATAAAATTTCAATATCTACATGTGCTATATATGGCTCGTGCTTATTAAGATGAAATCAACTGAAAATTGATATTATTATTGTAAACAAAATTGATGAAATGTTTTTTGTTGATAATAATTGATGAAATGTTTTTTGTTGATAATAATTGACGAAATGTTTATTGACGATACATATATCTCATAAAAGACTTGAATTTCTGGGACACCATTTTTAAACTTATATAATTTTTTGTCACTTCGTCGAAAAAAACTTAATATGAACTTAACATACTTAGATATGTTCAGAAGCAGGGTGACCTAGTGATCATTTATCTACCAGAGAGGTTTTACCTCCAACGTGATTGAAAATGAAGAATATTTTTAAAGGAAAACGCTAAGGGGAACCCTACATTTTAGGGCATTATCATTTGGGTCCCAAAATTAGGATCGGGGCATCTGGATATGATTTTGGCACAAAGCAATGCCTGATTGATGCACTTTGAACTAAGTGACCTCAGTGTCCTACGTGTTATGAAGGTCCCGTGAGAGGGAAAACTCAGTACCCAAATAGATGAAAAATGTACTTTCAACCAAACAAATAGAATGGAAACATTGAGGGAATCATATTGTTTGAGAAATAGGATATAATATGCATCATTAGCTTGGGTCTCTCTACCTTCTTTGTTCATATGTTGGTGCTACGGTCAGTAGTACAGAATAAATAAAGTTTCCGTGTTCATAATTCTGTAGGGTTCCCCAGCTTTGTATTTCAAATATAATGACAATTTGTAGAGGGTAACATAATGGAGGGTATCATAAACAAACCTTGGAATCCTGTTCCTTTATAGGCCGGCATACTCAACCATAGACATTGGAATCCTTCTGTTCCTTTATACAAAAGATATGTATATTATTTTATGGGAGACATTTGATTTTAGTAACATTTTTTGGAAATAAATGATAAAATGTACATGTACTTGTCCAGTTCTGTAATTTAAGCTCATCTGGTTGGTTTCTGTTGCCAAATGACTGGATTGTAGCAGAGATATTGACGTGTTTCTGTACTGGATTATAGCCATAGTCATAGAGGAGAGGTGCTGTTTAAGTCATGCCGTATGATGTTCCACTTCCACCTTGGTTAAAAGTGTTGCTATTTGACTGGAAATAAGCAACAGCTGCCCAGATGACGCGTAAAAGAAGGATGACAACAAATACAGTTCCCCCTAGAGTGCATACCACCTGAAATCCAATAACAAAAAGATGCCATGTAATCAACTTAATGAACAAAAGAGTCTAAGCCATGTCTAAATGTAGTGATGCTAATAGTACTTGGAAAACGTTCACTGACCTTTTCAAATTGTTGCGAAGATGTGTAAACAAATTGTAGTGAATTAAACAAAAGGAGAAGTGATAAATCCATCAAAAATGAGGAAATTGAAAGTGGACATATTGCATACCTCTAGGAGTGCTTTGAGAATAGAAAGCGAGGCCAGAAGAAGAATCCCATCAACCGAAAATGACACCTGAGACAAACATCAATATTAAGAACAAATGGCATCAAACTACTTCAACTAATGCAAAAAGGGAACTCTAGTAATAACAACTATCAAGTTCAGTTCGTCAAACAACACCAAGCCACATATACAAATATTTCACAACCATTCTACACAGATTAGGCTCCATAAGAATACTACCATCCACCAGACTTTGCACACGTACACACACTTCAAACAGTTACCAATGTTGTCATGCCATGGCACCACATAAATGCCATCAATTCAAATACACATTAAACAACCTGCTCACCGTGCCATTTCATAACTACCATCCATAACATTAAATCTCGAAATAAGTTCCCAAACACATAATGCTTCACAGATCACATGTTTACCCCAATATCATCTTTTACAAAATGTCGTCTTTTAACTGCTTTACTAAACTACCTAAGCAACAGGTAATACACCGCAAACTAGCTCGTGTACTGCAACTCATCTATCCACTCCACCATTTCAATACATCGTAAAAGTACTAAAACTATCTCAACAAAACAAAAGGCATAAATTAAAGTAAAATCCTGACCAGCTGAGGGGAAATGATTCCAGGCAGCACAGACCTAGAAGCCTTCTTGGCCCTCTTCGAAACTTTTTTAAACATGCTTTGAAAAAACCTAAAAAAAGATCAACGCTACTCTCAGCCTCATCCTCTTCATCACTCTCCTCATCAATCAACCCATCCCTGCCGAAAAACGACTCCTCCATCTCATCCGGTCCATCACTCAATCCATCCAGCTTCAATAAAATCCAAATTAAAAACTTGCAACACTAAATTAACATCAATCGGACACATTAAAACGATTTAAACATTAAGCAGCATAGACGAACCTTCGCGCGTCGAGCGGCGAGTCTAGGGCTTTTGAAGCGAGTGGAGTCGTGACAGTAAGGGGTTAAGTTAAACTCCGCCGAGGGAAGCTGGTGGAAGGAAATGCGAATTGAGGTGAGGAAATGATGTGGCGAAGATCGGTGGCGAGCGGCGGCGGGAGGGTTGAAGCGCCGGCCATCGGCTGAGTGTTCGGATTCACTTTTTCTCTGTTTGGATATTTTCTTTTTTATTTAAACAAGATGCTGAACACAAATAATAATTACAAAAACAGGAAGATTAACAAGATAATTTCAAAATCAAGTTTATTGACTATTGTTTTAGCGACGAAGATTTAATCGTAGCTAAAAGATAAACATGTCTGGCAGAAGTAATAGTTGATTTGGAAACACTAATCAGATGAAACATTCCGAACGAGAGCAGAGCACCGAAGTACCGAACAACAAGATGAGAACGAGAAGAGCAGCAGTCCGCCACGTGGCTGCATATGATTCGTCTTTGGCCATGAAACAAAAGTCAGCCAGCCAGACAATTCTGCTTCCCCTTTCTTCTCTGTGGATTTCAATTTTCAATTTCATTTACCGATTGAAAAAAATCCACCTTCCGAAATCCGCACCTCTGCAAATTTCTCACCTCGAAAAATCCAATCTTTTTAACATCCCAAAATCCGAAATTTGAAGCCTCAAGTGACGGATGCCCTTTTTTACATGGAGACGACGAATCTGAAAGCGATCTACCCAGAAAGACCCGCTGCTCATAGATCTCTCTAATTCTCGATCAGGGTTGGCTGATTACGGTGAAAAGTAGGGTTTTTGTTGTTTGAGGGAAGATGCCGTCGCACGGGGATCTGGATCGTCAGATTGAGCAGCTGATGGAATGCAAGCCGCTGTCGGACGGAGATGTGAAGACGCTGTGTGAGCAGGCACGTGCGATTTTGGTGGAGGAGTGGAACGTGCAGCCGGTGAAGTGTCCGGTGACGGTTTGTGGGGATATTCATGGACAGTTTTATGACTTGATTGAGTTGTTTAAGATTGGTGGAAATGCGCCTGATACTAATTATCTATTTATGGGAGATTATGTTGGTGAGTTTTTGTTTATAGTTTTGAGTTGCTGGAGTGAGTTTGTGAATTGCAATCAGCTGATGATGAATTTATTTTTATGCTGTGTTGTTTTTGGTCTTGCGAGTGGTCTGAAAAACTTGGTTTGATTGATTTTGTGTGTTGCTTTGGCGTGAGCTGGAGTTATTTTTCCTTTTGATCATCTGTGTGAATTCTTTTGCATCCCGGTAAACTAGTCATTTAAATCCGCCGCCTTGTGGGTGCAGATCGTGGATACTACTCAGTGGAGACTGTCACGCTTCTTGTGGCACTGAAAGTTCGTTACCGTGATAGAATTACTATCTTGAGAGGGAATCACGAGAGTCGGCAAATCACTCAAGTGTACGTTGGGCAGTTTTCTGTTTGATTTTTCATTTTGTTACATAAATTATGGTTTGACTTTAAGCTTATATTCCTAGAGCAGGAAATTTGCATTTCTGTATTCGCGTGTCTATTTGACATTGTCTTGTGCAGTCACCATTAGATCATTCACGTGCAAGCATGTTTTCAATTTTCCCAAGCGTGGTTGTATTCAGTCTTACAATATCAATGTTAATCCTGACTGGTCTTTTAGTTTCTCGTTTTCTTGATAATGCTGACAGGTCTTTTAGTATTACAGAATTAATATAAATTTTCATGTTTTTTGGATAGACTAATGTCAGTGCTGAAAAGTCAATTAATCATGTTGAATTTGTAACATTTCATGCTGTCACATCTGTTTATGTTGTTTGTTAACTGTTTGGCAACGTTTCATGCTGTCACATCTCTTTGTGTTGTCTGAATGTTTATCATTTGATCACTTTTCACAAGATCGGGGCTGGTTGCTTTGATATATTGTAATTGTTTCAGTGCTGAAAAAAGTCGAAACTTAATTTTAGTTAACCTTTTCCATAAACAGTTTTTAACGATACTGGATCGATTTCAGTTATGGATTTTATGACGAATGCCTAAGAAAATACGGGAATGCCAACGTCTGGAAGTATTTTACGGACCTGTTTGATTATTTACCTCTCACTGCCCTCATCGAAAGCCAGGTTTGACTATCCCTTGCACTTGCTCAATAAGAAATTTAGCATATGTCATTGGACATTCTAAGTTCATTAATGTCCTCGGACTGTAGATTTTTTGTTTGCATGGAGGTCTCTCGCCATCATTGGACACGTTAGATAACATAAGATCATTGGACCGCATACAGGAGGTAATTAATTTTGTAGCCTCAGAGGTATTTTTGGCAGTATATTTTATCCTAAGCGCAACTTTGTTTAATCTTCTTCTGCATACTTTTAGGTTCCACATGAAGGACCAATGTGTGATCTGTTGTGGTCTGACCCTGACGATCGTTGTGGTTGGGGAATTTCGCCTCGTGGAGCTGGGTATACATTTGGCCAAGATATAGCTGCTAACTTTAACCATACCAATGGACTGTCACTCATCTCTAGAGCACATCAGCTTGTCATGGAAGGTTACAACTGGTGTCAGGTTGGACAATGCTCAAGCTTCAAGAAATCCATTTTATATTATAAATAGTTTCAACAAAACTTATTGATATACATTGAAAACTATTTGCAGGAAAAAAATGTAGTGACGGTCTTTAGCGCTCCAAATTACTGCTACCGATGTGGAAACATGGCTGCCATTCTAGAGATAGGCGACAACATGGAACAAAACTTTCTACAGTTCGACCCTGCACCACGTCAGATTGAACCTGATGCTACACGCAAGACTCCTGATTATTTTCTGTAAGCAGCTGTTACAAACTACTATCCTGTCCTTGTCCAGGTTGTGTTACTGCCCTAAGAAGGGTAGCTTCCTTGTTCTTTCTTCTTGTTTAACTGGCATGTGAGGATCCTATGCCCATTCTTTGTGTTTTGTAGTTACTAATGGATTGTCTGGACTTTGATGCTCTAGTGTTGTTGAGTGCAAATTTACCTCAAAGAAATGATGACTTTGAGGGTGAGCCTTATATGTTGTACTTTCAAGAAAAAATGAAGAAACATTGACGAGGGTACTTTTTTGTTCTATGGTCATTATAACTTTACAATAAATCATGGTACAGTATCAAGTTAACATAGGATCAATCCCACCATACTGATAGTTTATGCTGAACAGCTGAAGCAGAACTAAGTGACTGGACGTTTTTATCATCCGATGTTGGAATTTTAAAGGTACATGTCCCAAAGATTATATGGCAAGTTGGCAACATTGACTGGCTCTATGCAACTTCTGAAGAAGATATGGACCAGCAATGACCGCCCAGCATGCAAGCACATGTCTTTTGGCGGCTAAGCATTCAATTGACAACAACTTCAGTTACTCCAAATCAAATAATCTGCTAAACATTCAGCATGACTTGTTAGCATTTGTCCAACAAACATCTGGCATTTCTATTTTTGCATAGTTGACAAGTCAAAATAAGAAAAAGCTGTTGATTTTATGTGTATGAAGATGACAATAAGATTGATATGTGAAAATCATGTTTCTGCATTGAAAGCCTACGTCTACGTGCCCGGTGCCCCCGGGAAACAAACATATGTAAATTAAGGCTGCAACTAAATTCAGATAGGTTCCTTCCCAAAGAGGCATGTAAAAAATACAAGAAAGTCAACAAGAATAGTAAAAGAGAGAAAATCAACTGATTTAAAGGTTACCTGTTTAGTTAGTTATACAACTGGGATCCACTACTACCATTAGAAGACCCATTGAATTTCCTGGTTTTAGGAGTGTGTATCTGTGCGCCTTGGTTGAAATTCTGATTTCGGCGAGAGAAATCATTGATACCCCATGAGCTACCTCGAATATCTTGGGGTTGAAACCTCTGATCAAGGAAAATTTTATACTCTTCTGCGCGTTCATCAATGAAAGGAATACGCCTAGATGCAGGTGACCTCATACTATCAGGGGAATTCATCCTTGAGTTTAAAAGTTTGCCTTCTGACCTCCTCCAGAACTTTGGACTTAGAAACTCTGCGCCTGGTAGCTTGCAGCATGTCTCAGAACTAGACACTCTTCCACTAGACATAGCAAGGTCATGTGATATTTCATCAAGTGCCATCTCCAGGCCTTGTACACGCGACTCCAATGCACTCATTCCATTTTGAGAGCTACCCATAAACCTCTGTATACGAGAAGCAAAAGATCACGCCAACTTTCACTAAGAAGTACTGCAGTTGCAAATAGTACATGCTGGAATAGTAACCAAAAAATGAACATACCTGAAGAAGGTCTAGTAAATTTGATTGTTGATTCTCAATGTGGAGCAGTTGCTTTTGAACGAAAGAGAGACCCTCTATCTCATTATCACCACAAGTTTCAACCGATGAAATGTTTTCAGCAAAAGTCTGCTCAGAATCGGTATCCTCGTGCATTGGAAACACACGAGAACCTGCTTTCATAGCTCCATGTTTCTTCACTTCATCCTTTTTTAAAGTACCATTTAGGAGCATGCATTTAGATTCTATTCTGGACTCAACTTTTTCTTCCATTCTAACAGGCTTCAAATCAGAGTTAACTTCCTCAAGCTTATCATCCCACACAACTTTCGGGGATTCAGTGCGAGGAACGGCAACCTCTAGCTTCCAGTTAGAATGACCATTGAACTTAGGGTTCACGATTATGCTTGACTTCCCACCAGATTTCTTCAAAGGACTTGATTTCTCTATTCGTTCTCGTGTTGCATTACTGGATGGAGGCGATCTACAGGGCAGGACTGATTTTTTGGATTGTGGAGTTCTATTCTTAGCATCCAAGGAACTTGTTGCAGGTGATTTTAATGGGGAGCATCCAGCACTAACAGTTTCTGCTTCAAATCACAAGATTTTAATTAATGATGAACGATCGGATAGCTATTTTGCTGGCAATTTTGATCAACAATCACAGACAGGATATTTGAAAATGCTCAGACAATCTAAACAAGCCTTTAAACACACAAAAATACAGGGATAATCTTCATTATACATCTATCTCCATTAAAGTTATACACTTATCTCCAAGTAGGCAAAACAATTGACAGCATACTATGAGCATATAGTTGATTTTTCAATTGCAATTGGAGAAGATGCACTGGACCAAATAAGTGTTTTACAAGGTTAGTGTCTTTTGAGATCGTTAACGCCGGCTCATTAGGGAGAACAACAACTCATCAAAAGCCATACTTGAGGAATATTATATAAAAGGGATACCACCATAAGATCATAGTCAACTAACCCTACCGTAAAGTTTATGGTTGACACTATGGACAACAATAGAGTTCCAATGGAGGTTCTCAATCTCGACGACCTTGAATGGTATTTTTATAAGTCAATCTAAACTAACTATTATCATTAATATTCTACGAAATTTCAACAGCTGTGCAGCTGTGAGTGAGTTAATGAAATACAAAAATATGATATGTGATCCAGGATAACAGTTTAGTACCTCTGGATGAAGATTGTGATTGAGTTTCTGAAGATGGTGAAACCTCATCACCATCAATGCCAACTTCCTTCCACAACTTCAATGTTCGATTCATAGCATCTCGAACAACCTTAACCTACATCCAAAAACAAAAACCTATCAGTGCAGGAATCTATATTAACCACCAAAACCAAATTGTGACAGCTAAACTCTCGACAAAGGAAAAGAACATATCCAACATGATGCAACATTCTGATATGGATGGCTTAATTGAATAACTTCCCTTTCACAGAAAGGTCAAGTGACCCGAAAAAAACTTGTGGTCCCATACCAATGGAGGAAGAAATGATACCAAAATCCTGACAAGACTTCCAATCGACAAAAGAAAAATGACACCAACTATGAATTGAATTTTCACCTTATCAAATCTTCGACTCTCCAAAGTATCATGACATATCTTTTTATATTCCACCGCCATTTCCCTATCAGTAACAACCAGTCTTTCCAGCACTTCAACAGCCGCTTTTCTTGCACCCCAATCCTCACTGCTCAAAAGTTCAACAACACACGAAACAACACTATCCAAAACACCCCTGTTGGAGCATCCACCTGCTCCCAAAACACTTCCCAACAATGAAATCATCGCTGGCTTCGCCTTAAAACAATCACTCTTAACTAACTTCAACAACTTTGGAACAGCTTTCACTAAATTCTCCACATCTGGATCTGGAGAAGCCTCAATTGCAGCAGCCAAACACAAAGCAGACCCAATCTGCGAGTTATAATCTTGCTCAACTGAAACCACATCCATAAATGCCTTAAAAAACACAACAAATCTTGGCTTCGTGATTCGCGAAGCCATCAAAGCCACAGCATCAACACAAGCAGATCTCACAGACGAATCATTATCCTTCAATCTACGAATCACTGTAGCTAACATCTTCACAAGATGCGACGCTAAATCATCTCCATGCGTCTCAGCCAAAAACCCTAAAACTCTCACGCACTGCTTCCTCACCAACGACTTCTCTCCAGAATCCGTTGTGTGTATACACGACAGAAACGTCGCATACGTGTCCTGATCTAACCCCCTAGCGATCGCTTCCAACTCGTTCGTCGCTGCCGTTAACGTGTCCCGATCTGACAACCGATTCAGACACGAAATCACTCGAACTTTCATCTCTCGCGTAGATTCCCCAGCTGGACTCATCGAGTTCCTCCTCGACGCCGACATTGCTCACCAAGAGCTCCACCGAAAGCAAATCGAAAATAAACGCAGTTGAATCTGCGGAATCAGACCGCTACAACTCAGACTATGCAAATCTCAACATAAATTCGGAAGCGAATGAAGAACAATGCCGGTGTATTCGACCGGAAAGTGGCCGGAAAAGTCGCCGGAGAAGTGGAAAGAAAGGAAAGCAAATCGGTGGTTGCAGAATTGTGACTGACGGAGAGATTATTTAAACCTTAGGAGGGAAGAATGGGCCAGATTTTTTTTTATATTGGGCCCACATGATGTCCTTCATCTTAAATATTTGCATTATTTTCTTGAATAATAATATTAAATATGATGTGTAATTTCATGCAACTTAAATGATTACAAGAATAAATAAATTCATTGAATTGGTCGACATAAATTTGATTTGGTAATATCGCGACCGATTTGCTAAGGGTATATTTGTAAATTTTTGAAATAATCAAAATGTATAGGTTTGTCTGTGCATTAAAGTAAAAACAAAGTATTTATCTCGGTATGCACCGATTATATGTGCGTTATCATTTCACTGTTGCGAAATATCAAAATTTTACATTTATTACAAAGATGGAAAACATATATTATGAATAAAACTTTTATTTACTAATTAATAATTCGATTTATGAATTTTCAGATGTTTTTCTGCTTGTATAAATAAGTTTGTGTAAAAAAGTTTATATGTTTTTGGTGAGACATAACTTCAACAGAAATTCATGTTTCACCTTTCTTGATTTGAATCCATTCTACGTTTTGAGTAACATGGTGAGGTTTCGTATGCTTGGACAAAACTGGACAGCGAAGTTGAGGTTTGCTAAACTACAAATTCATGTTCGTTGGATTGTTCTTCAAGTGTGATTAATAGTTTAACAACATGAAGACGAGTGTTTTATTTTTAGTATTAATTTTACTAATGTTGGACTATCTTGTGTTTCATTAATTTAACTGTGTTTGTTTGTGTATTAGGGATGTCACTAAATAGTACTCAATTTAAACTCATGTGAAGCAACGTACTGAAATGAAACATGTATGAACAAAAAGCAGACTGCAAAAGGATTAGATTTAGCTGATGATGATAATGGGAACAAGTTGCGGGGTAGCAGTAACATGTGATGAGATCTACGAAGACATGAACAAGACCATCACGTGAGACCTTTCTCATGTGCAAAAATTGACTCAAAACCAGTTATAATACTAATAAGTGATGAAAGAGGTAAATATATAGATCGAATGTCAGTATATTCATCGCATTTTGTTCTTCCCAATGGTCCCTCATGACGTCCATGTTTCAGTAATTACGTAGTTATGTACTCTAATCGAGGTGTGGTCTAAGATAATTTTATAGTTTTCATGTTACCTTTGTGTTAATCGAAGTATTGATATGATAAATATGTTTTAAACCCATACTATTATAGTAGTGATATTTCATATAAATCCGTCTATTTTGGTGGATTCATTTAACCTAATTTGCATTCTTTGATTGCATTTATAAATGACTGAGATTGCACCGCGTAATTGTATTTGTCATGTGCATGTCACGTGCGAAACATATGCAATTCACATGTCACATTAATGTATTGTTACAGTCTGGTATTTAGATAAAATGTAATTAACAGATGCAAAGTGAATTTCATGAATCCACCAAAATAAATGGATCCACATGAGTAAATCTCCTACTATAAATGTGACTCATAAAATTAATTTGTCGAAACATAATTAGAAATTTTATCCACATAATTTGGGATGATTTAAAATAATTTTATTTATTGGATTCCTTTTAAGCATGACCAAACATCATTAATTCAAAAGATGATCAAGCTTTATTAGCTGGGGATTAGTGGAACTACAAAAACTAAACTGGCCGTTGGGAAAGTAAAAAGTAAGGTAAGCATACATGTAACGGTTGTTAGTGTCTAATCAAATTTTAGATGATCAATATACTGTTTTTTAGAACATTAATCATGTCATTTATATATTGCTATACGAGAAAATGGTATCAATAGATAATATGCATGATTAAGCTTTCCTAACTGTCCCTTTTTATAATTATTCAAGTTTGGTTGAGCTGTCCATTTGCTGATCAACTTATCGATCTAATTCAGATAGGTTGCAGCCATCAACTCTTACAATTTCTCCAACTGTCTCTATTTTTAATAAGTTTTTTGCACTTGAATTGGTAAGTCATAGCCCTGAAAGATTCGTTTCTATTTTATAAATCCTTACTCTTACTAACTTTAGTAGTTTCAATAGATTAACTTTTAGTAATTTCTCTAGTAAAAAATAGTTTAAGTTGATTAGCGGATTCAGATCCATTGCCGCACCAACAATTTGCAGCATCAAAAATTAATTATGTAGTTTTGATAAAGAGCTCTTCCAAAACTACGTAGGTTAAAGTAAATAATCTCAACTTGACATAAATGCTTGCATCAAATATTTGTGATACACCGAATTCAGATCCATTAATTAGCAATGTAGGAATAATTTTAAAAAAATATATATATTAGCAATGTATCTTAACCTCCTTACATTGTGTTAGTGATAATATTCAATTCTCCCTACTAATAGGAGATTAACTGCGCCTCACATGGGCATTATTTATGCCATGTTATGTTACACAATGTAGGACAAGACAACCTAAATAATTATGTTTACTAACACAATTGCAAAATGTTCCTGATTAGTGATCATCGACAATTCAATGTTTGTATGCTTCAAGGTTATATGGGTTATGTACAAACAGTCAACATGCATTTAGTTCTAGTCCAACCATTTAATGTTCATTTTACAACATATCTTCAATTAAATCAAACTCTTTTGACATCTTGTCGAGCTCTATATAGTGAGTTCTCAAATATATTCATCTCTCATGCATATGGCTTCCAATGGACCACAAGTGCTCATGTTGCATACATACACCTATCGACCACCATAGATCGCAACGTAACGTAACACTGTCCGACTTAACTACAAAGACCTCACTTTGGGAGCATTAGGCAGCAAATGCGGCAGGCGTTCACATGTGTGCATGCAAATTGAAGACAACATTGAGAGTACAGATTGTGACCAGAGTCATGGAATGGAATGGAACGTTGCTTGGCATCTGTACCTGTCTATATGCATCTACATTGCATTTAGTGTCATGGAAGTGAATACCCATGTGCATGGTCGTCGCTTCCTTCTTGTTAGGTGACATTTGCACATGTTCAAACGTTCCACAAAAGTGTCCAAACACCACAACAATGGCGATATGGGGTTACATTAACTCTCCTATCTCTCTCTACAGTACTGTTATGTAATTATGGTATTGTGTTATGGCATTTTGTGTTTGTGTTTTTAGTTTATATTTGAATGGAACATTCCGTGTTACCTCCAACGTCGAATCGATAATCGACACTTGGCTTCGAGTGATAGTTCTAATACTGATGAGATTGATCATATTGATGAGTGTATTTATGTCCTCAAAGGAACAAGAACATGAATGGAACATTGTGAGTGTATTTATGTCCTCAAAGGAGCAAGAACATGAACATGGATTCGATTTTGGCTCTACTTTCATACATTGTGGTAGACCACATTTTCCGAATAAATGCATTACCGATTTCAACATGTATATTAAATTATTAATGAAGACAACTTACTGTCTGTCAAGTTTTGGAGTATGCACAAACATCGCCCTTTCATGATAATAATCCTTTGGGCTTAGAGCTTAATGGGCCTCAATTCAAATGGACGTCACATTGGGCTATTTATTCTGAAACTCTCAGCTCAAACCATCACACCAAAATAAAACACTCATTTCTATTTTGGTGAAACTACATCGTTCTGACTTCTGAGTCATTCATTCATAACATTCAAAATAAAAATATTGAAAAATAAAAAAAGCTAATATTGCTAGCACGCGTAGTTAAAAATAAAAATAAATAAAAAAGAATATATTATTGAGAACGTGAAGATCGAATCGTTTCATCTACCAAACCAAACCACAAATCTCAGACCTCACACCTCATCTCGCCGCCGTCAACGACCAACTCCGATGGCACTTTCACGCCTCTCCACCCGCCTCCAAACCCTAACTCCACCTACAACAACCTCATCCCTCCACCTCCTCCGCCGTCAACTCTCAACAACCGACAACGAGATCCAAATCGACATCAACGTCCCCTTCACTGCTCACAGATGCGATCCACCACCACCTACCATCACTACAACTTCTACTGAACTCCTCAACTTCTTCCGTGACATGGCTACCATGCGTCGTATGGAGATCGCTGCTGATTCGCTATACAAGGCGAAATTGATCCGTGGATTTTGTCATTTGTATGATGGACAAGAGGCTGTAGCTGTTGGAATGGAAGCTGCGATTACTAAGAAGGATTGTATTATTACTGCTTATAGAGATCATTGTTTGTTTTTGGGAAGAGGTGGAACGCTATTGGAGTCGTTTGCTGAGTTGATGGGAAGGAAGGATGGTTGTTCGAAAGGGAAGGGTGGATCGATGCATTTTTATAAAAAGGAAGGTGGGTTTTATGGAGGACATGGGATTGTGGGAGCTCAGGTTCCGTTAGGTATTGGATTGGCGTTTGGGCAGAAGTATATGAAGGATGAGAGTGTGACTTTTGCTATGTATGGTGATGGTGCTGCTAATCAAGGACAGTTGTTTGAGGCGCTGAATATTGCTGCGCTTTGGGACTTGCCCGCCATTTTGGTTTGCGAGAATAATCACTGTATGTTTTTGCTGTTATTCATTTTCTTAGGTTGAAATTGATGATTGTTGTGTTTTGATGAACGGGAAATGAGTTCTTTTTTGTGTTGTTTTGTAGATGGTATGGGGACTGCTGAGTGGAGAGCTGCTAAGAGTCCTGCTTATTACAAGCGTGGAGATTACGTTCCTGGCTTGAAGGTTGGAATTTTATGTTTGTTTCTGTACCGTAGTGTTGGTGTTTGATCGTATGACGAAATATGTAGTAGTATTTAATTTTTTTGTTAATTTATTTCGAGTTATTTGAATTCGGAATTTCGGATGACTAAGTTGATTGTTTTGAGTAAGTTCAAGATGGTTCACGTGGGACGACGTTTGATTCTGTTCTTCAAAAAATTGAACCTTGGTCCTTTGTTTGCATAACTCCAGATGGTGCTAATATTTGAACACCGGTGATGTGCTTGTTACAATTCGATGCGTTTAGATTTGGGAAGTTTGTTCTCTTCGCCAATTAAGTTCTCAGTAGATATTATTTTGTTAATAGGTACGGAAACTGCGTAAATAAAAATATTATTTCTGGTAGATTGCTAACTCGTACTTCAATGATTGATCATTTAATATGGCCATTGGATTTGAACTGATGCAGTAGAATGCCTGGTTTACTTGATTAGGAGCGATTTGTCTTGATGTTCATATCGTGCTTATTCTCAATGCTTCACTTCAGCAATTAGAAACTTTTGTTAACTTTTCATTAGTTTTGTTTGATTTAAAATATATTTGCAGGTTGATGGTATGGATGCCTTTGCCGTCAAGCAAGCTTGCAAATTTGCCAAAGAACATGCTTTAAAGAATGGACCTATCGTAAGTTTAGTTGTTCAACTGCATCTTTTGAAGTGGCTTTTACTCTTTGCAAGCATATTAGTGTTTTCATTGAATGGATGCGGTTTGAATTGGGTCATAGGATATTCCATCTTTTCTGAGTGGGGCAACTTCTATGGCTTGCAATAGTTGAACTTGAGGAAATCTATGTTTATAGTCATTTAATCTGAATATAAACATTTTACGGTGTCTATCAGGTTCTTGAAATGGACACATACAGATACCATGGTCATTCCATGTCTGACCCTGGTAGTACCTACCGCACACGTGATGAAATTACTGGTGTGAGGCAGGTTGGTGCCTTGCGCTTCTCTTCGGTTATATTGGAAATTTCAATGAGCATCACCCTTTCTGGACTCAGCATTGTATGTTAATGTTTCGTTGTGAAATTTTGTCAGGAGCGAGATCCTCTTGAAAGAATCCGGAAATTGATTCTAACTCATGACCTGGCCACTGAAAAGGAACTCAAGGTATGACGTTATTATTTTGGCATTGCAATTCAATATGTATGAAATTTTTGTTTCTATGCCGAATGCATATTTTGGTGAACAATAAGTCTGACGTAGCAAACTTGATATTAATTGCTTTTTTGTGTTGTCCTAGGATACTGAGAAGGAAATCAGGAAAGAGGTAGATGATGCCATTGCCAAAGCCAAGGTTTGAAATCCGGAAAAATTTTTAAGCTCTAGCATTCTCTATATTTATAAGCTCTTACACTTGTTAATTGCGATGCTTTTTCAGGAGAGTCCACTACCAGATTCTTCAGAATTGTTCACCAACATCTATGTGAAAGGCTATGGTGTTCAGGTATGGCCTGCATTAATGTGTTCTAAATCAGTAACCAGCATTCGTATTGAGCATTATTTCTAAATTTGAGTATGAAACCAGTCAGGCTTAATCAGGTTTAAAACATTCCGTTTCAGATTTTTCCCCATATTTCAACTGTGTTTTCATGAATAACATAAAATTGTAATGTATGCACATACGAATATATAAAGTAATATCATTCAACTTGATTGTAGCCACCTAACTATAGGAATCATGCTCACTGCTACTTCGGTGTTTGTTGTGATATATTGTGATTTCTAATGTATTTTTAATTTCTGCCTAACAGTCTTACGGAGCAGACAGGAAGGAACTGAGAGCTACTCTTCCTTGAATCCAAATTCTTGTCATGTCAAAACACTCCTAAGAAGTGGGACTGAAGAATACCAAACCAACTTTTGATAAAAATAAAAAGCTCGAGCTTAGTCTGTGCACTGCTCCAATATCCTAACTGCTGCAGTTCATAGCTCATTTTTTGTCTACATTCTCATTTATATTCCAGTTAACACTGCAGGTTTCTGTTGAAACACTTTTGAGTTTGATATTCCAGTTAACACTGCAGGTTTCTGTTGAAACACTTTTGAGTTTGATCTCACATGAATCATCTGTACAACAGAAACATGTGTACATCTACAATTCCTAATTTTCACAGATTGTGTTTGAATTTATTTTCTGCTTACGTTTTGAGAACACTTAGATGTCTTTTAGTGTACAATAATCAAAATTATTGTTACATGACTAAGTTGGGCAACTCAAGCAAACCCGTGGCTGTTGGCGGCATTAAAGATGAATGGAAGAGCTTTGAATATCTTCAATCTCAACATACACAGATTTCCCAATGCTTTTATGGGTGCAAACTGTCCCACACACATCAGTATTCATATTACATACTCACCGGCCAAGAAGTGAGTTGGCAATTGGCTTGGCTGCTTTCACTTTTAGCAGTTGATCAAATCCCGTGGCTGTATCATCTTTGTTCCTCAGCATCCTATGCCCACTCTCATAATGCAACCATTGTATTTTAGTACTACTTATTTAGATTGTTATTCGTCCGTCGTAGTCTCGAATAGTTATTTCTCGCAATTTGAGACAAGGAAGCTCTTCAGAAGATATTTATAACGGTCGTCATATTTCACTTTCATAAAATCGACTTGCTATCGAACTCAGCATTGCCGACATAATGTATATCATAAGTCATCGATCAAACCACGCAAACATTGATAAATATTCACAGGAAACAAATGAAGTCATTTTGATCATTGAGGAAACTATCACTTTGTCGACAGAAGATTTTGTCCTTAAACCCGACTTACCGAAAATGACATATTTAAAATAAAATATCTGTTATTCAGTCCCGCCCGACATAAATAGCATAATACTTAGCATATTATCTACCCGTGCAATCTCACCATTCGACAAATCCTAAACTTTTGTTCTAAAAAATGGATTTGTGTCATGTTGTGAACTTTGTATTAGTCCATGTTGGAACTTGGCGTAAACTGTAGAAAATATGAATATTAACCGAAACCGATACAAATATTGGTGCACTCAAATTTCCATTACTTAAGGAACAAGTCACCTTGAATGCTTAATAAATTATAAAAGAATGCATCAAGTACTACAACTATTATTGTATCCCAAGTAAACATAAGAACATGGAACCTCTCTAACTTGCCTCGATTCTTGAGGAAAATAGATAATATATAATGACGTCCAAGTCGAATTTATATCAATCATTTTATTATGTAACGAACGAAAAAGCCACAACGCGATATTCAAAAGAAGTGATAAGGGGGATCCATGGATCCCCCTTCATCACCGTTAATTGCATTTTTTGTGTGCACCAGATTGTGCCAGCGCATTAATGAGCATGTGCAACTCAAGTGTGCATTTGTCATGTGCATTTCACGTGTGCATTTCAAAAATGCAAACATGTGGCACAATCTGGTGCACACAAAAAATGCAATTAACGGTGATGAAGGGGGATCCATGGATCCATGGAAAGGGGGGTTCCACATGATACTTCCCCAGTATAAGTATGATCGAGTCATAGCTAATGACGACAGAAAACTTATTTTTAATGAAGGATGATCAACTCTTTGTTTTCTGTATTGTTGTGAGATTTAGATTCAGTGCAGCAAAAACTAATTATTATAATTTTGAACTATGTAGTTTTAATAAAGAGTTCAAACAAAGTTATATAGAATTTAGTAAGAAGCATCAAAACAGCGTCAATTTGATACTCAAATTATACTTTATGTGATTTCTGAGCTTGTGTTTTAAATTTGATGGTTCCAAGAGCTTAAAAGTTCGAAAAAGACAACCTGAAGTACTTGAGAAATATTAGGAGTTAGGACATTTTAACTGCTTATACAGCTGGTTGTGACAGATGTAGTTTGGATTCCAAGATACCAACAAAACAATTGCACATGGATCAAATTGAACCACCGGCCCAACCGCTCATCAACATCATCCCCATGTTAATCGGCTCCTTTAATTAAAGACCATATAACATGGCTTTGTTTAAATTGTTAATCATCAAACCAAACTCCTTAACATCAGACCATTCCGGTTTGAATGAATGAACCGGGAAAATTAGTTCGGGTTACACCACGTGATCACATGGTCCTTATTGGTCCGTCAGAGTCCAATTGGGCAAGTGGGCCACTACGAACTGCCAACTGTAAATTTCATTTTTGACAATGATGCTGACTGTACCAATCAACGTTCTCTTTACTTACGTGGCGCAATGTCATTGGTTACCAATCAGTAAAAAAGGCTCAATAGAAACCGTTCCAAATCTGTAGCTGAAAGATTGAACCGGACACTTAACGAACCGGTTTAACCACTGGTTCAAACGATATACCCACGCGCCGAACCGCGAGTCGTGGTCTAAAGCCGCCGCTAACATCCAATGAAAAAGCGGAGCCAGCTTATATTGGTTGGTTTTGCTGCACTTTTTTTACTTCGCAAAAGCCAAAATTCGGTTCAATTTTATTGAAAAGTAATTGAATATTGAATATATTTCCGTTTTTATATAAACCAACTATTTTCCTCTCTCTTCCGCAAACACACATCTCCCTCCTCTGTTTCGGAGGCTGCCGAAACAGAGCATTCACTCCCCCAAATCGAAACCAAACTGGGTTGCTCTGTTTCCACTTTGGAATGATACGTTGATAAAATTGGAAATATTTAGACTCATTCTCCGTTTTTTATTTTCGGGTTTTTGAGTGAGAGAGATCGGACATTGGAGATTAGAATCATGAAGAAGAATTGCCGGTTGAGTATTGGGTCACTCTCTGTTCTGCTTCTTCTTCTTGTAGTCTTCTCTACGTCGATATGCCTCGGGATTCGTGTCGGTCCAAAAGAGTCAGTAACAAACGGCGGAGAAGGAAAGATGGATTTACAGAGCTTGTCGCGGTTTGCAGAAGCGCCAGAGTATCGCAACGGAGCAGAGTGTCTGAGTTTGCGTCACAAGCTGCAATCGGATCCGAACATGGTTCATATAGCGATGACGCTTGATTTAGAGTATTTACGTGGCTCGATCGCCGCTGTCCACTCTGTCCTCCGCCACGCTTCCTGTCCTGAAAACGTCTTCTTCCACTTCATCGCTGCCGAGTTCGATACCGCAAGCCCCCGTGTTCTAACCCGTCTCGTCAGGTCAACATTTCCATCTCTTGGTTTCAAAGTTTACATCTTTAGAGAAGACACCGTCATCAATTTGATATCCTCATCGATCCGACAAGCATTAGAAAACCCTTTAAACTACGCTCGGAACTACCTCGGCGACATCCTCAGCTCCGACATCACCCGCGTCATCTACCTCGACTCCGACATCGTCCTCGTTGACGATGTACATAAGCTTTGGAATGTAACGTTGACCGGGTCACGGGTCATCGGGGCTCCGGAATACTGTCATGCCAATTTCACTAAATATTTCACAAACGAGTTCTGGTCCGACCCGGTTTACCCGACCACATTCGGATCATCCAAACCATGTTATTTCAACACGGGTGTAATGGTGATGGATTTGAGCAAATGGCGGGTCGGGTCATACCGTAATCGGATCGAGCAATGGATGGAGATTCAAAAGAGAACAAGAATTTACGAACTAGGGTCATTGCCACCATTCTTGTTGGTATTCGGCGGAAATGTCGAACCCATCGATCATCGTTGGAACCAACACGGCTTAGGCGGAGACAATGTGAAGGGGAGCTGCCGATCGTTGCATCCGGGTCCGGTTAGTTTGTTACATTGGAGCGGGAAAGGTAAGCCTTGGGTCCGTTTGGATGAGAAACGACCCTGTCCGTTGGATTATTTGTGGGAGCCGTACGATTTGTTTAAGGTTAAGGTTAATGTTAATCATCGTCATAATCATGGTCTTAATCATATGATTAAGGAAAGTCAAGGTTTTGCTGGATCTGGTGGATTGTTTGGGTATTCCAATTATTTTCTTTGATTTTATTTTTGGTGGTTTTAGTTGATTATTAGGGATTAATTCTTTTGAGGGCTGTTGTGTATAGATTGGAACTTGGGGGTTTACTTGGAGGGTGAAATTCACAAAACTTGACTTTTATGTTGTAATAATGTATTCAAACTATATGGGCATACATGCAATTTTTCATAATTTTGTTATTAGCTTATTTAAGAGGATTCGAATTTAATACTGCGTTGCTATTTGCTATAGTATCAAAACAATATCGTTTTGACGTTTTTTACTATAACTTTACGTAATTTTAAATGAACCTTTGGCTCGCAACAAATAAAACTCTAGTTAATAATGAATGGAAAGTTTGTCCCAAAACTGTCTTAAACAATTTAGGTTGAAGAGAAGGTTTTGCCGTTTTGGCGATTAAATGGGGACACAAAACATGGAGGGGCCAAATTTAATTAATGGAGAGAGTGAGCGCAGACATTACTATAACTATTTTATTTGGTATTTGGCCCCATCCTTTCTGTAAATTATATTCTAGTAGTTTTTTTGAATACCATCATTTAATAAAGCTTCATTTGCAAGCAACTTGCACAATATTTCCACACAAAATAAACATTCCAAATTATTCAAGTGGGTGACATTGAGACTAGAGCATAGTTTTTATAATCCAATTTTTTAATATTTGTTAACCCCAACGATCATATAAATGACATATAAAATGATACTAACAATGAATTGATCAGACTGCAAATCTCTTCACCATTTTTATAAAATAAAACCATATTGATAGAATAATGTTAATGTACATGTTTGGTACTAAACTAGTATGTTAGGTCATACCGAATGTATTTTTAAGAGCCAGATTTAAAAAGTGGCGGAAATGAATGAGGATTGCTTTCAAAAGTTGACACATGCAATTATGCAAGAGTAGATGCAGGTGTACAAGTAAGTATATGCTTTTCTTGAATAAGTGAGTCTTGGACCACACACCAATCCTTACACCACAAAGCTAAGCATCCAACCACTTTGCTCTCATACTAAGCAACTATAGACATGTTAAACTTCAATACCTCATCCATTCTTCTTGGATCTTGAATTCCTTGGTTTCCCATTCAGATATCAAAAAATATATGCTAAATATTCGAAACTTCATTTTATCAGGGTTAATTCTGTTGACAATAGTAAATGCTTAAAATGATAATTACTGGAGTCAATCAAGATTCGATTATTGACGTAATATAATAACTTTCTTTTGTGGTAGGATAGAAAGGGAATAAAAATATGTATTTATTTAAAAGAAACCAAATGTTTTGAGAGCGTTTAAACAAACAAAAAAGGTATGCTGTAATGCAACTTAAGGCCTTAAGCCTACTCTAGTACTCTAATTTAAATGGGCTCGTTTGAATGGCCCAAAACTGATACTGGACACTCAAGCCCATTCAAGCTAATACGAAGATTAACCTAGTAAGCTGTCGCTTTCAGTGTCACAGACACATTAATGTTCCGTGTTTATTTCTATTTCAACATTATTCAGGAGAGTCCAAAGTTGCAGTCTGCTTGACAAGCATTCGGATAAGCGATCTTGAAGCATGATGCACAGCCAGGCTCGTATAGTATGAGCTTCTGGCTTCTCTAAACACTAATAGAATCGTATTGTTTATAATAATTTTAAGATATAGGGAACTACACAGGTATGGACCATCGCTGACCTTAAGGTAAAAACCTATGAAGAATTGTAAAGAATCTAAATGTGTGGGAGAGTTATGACTCAACCTCAGAGCTTTTCTATGTACACAACTTTAACATATACTACACTTTCATAACCCACTTGCTGCATCATCACTTGAATTGCTTATAGACTTTTCAGACATGAAATGTTCAGGTAAGTTTGGGAACTTGACAGCTCTCACCCTGATTCAGGCTCATTTCCAGAGGTTTTCTTCCTCTGGGTATTTCGAGCGATCTCAATGCACACCTGATCAACCATGCCTAAGAAGTCCTTGATGATGGCAAAGAGTTGGAAATGGTTGTTGGCTTCTTTGTCCTTCAAACCACCTGTTTGGTAATACTCTGTGGTTCTTTGGACAAGCTCTGTAACTTGTTTCTGCTTTTCCTTGACAAACATGAGCTCTTGCTCAGCTGACTCTAAGAAGCTCCTCATTTCCCGGACAAACCCACCGTCGCCGTCCCTGGCTGCACATTGCAACACGATGTGTTGCAGTTCACTTACACGACTCTGTAAGGCGCTGCAAGCCTTGGAGAACTGATCATAGTCTATACCTGCTGCTTTCTTCACATTAATGAATTCGGAGCTCAGCCCGCCTACGATTGGCAGCCCCAGCGTCATATAGTCCCTCTCAATCTCCTCCTTGGATGAACTAGTTTCATAGCTATCACTGCGACTCAAAGTTCTATTCCTGTTCAATGCACACCGCTTTCCTTCAGACCTCACCACTTCTTCCACTACAAAATGCAGCAATGTAGTCTTCCCATCCGTGCTCTTCACATCAGACAGCTTCCTCAAGGCTGTCAGATTAAAAGCCTGAGCATTCCCTCTAGACGTCCCGGCATTCATTCTATTCCCAGCCTTAAGCACAGCCTCCAACAGCTTCAAAAACAGCCCTTTCCGCCGCAGTTCCTCGCACCCCATTTCCACAATCCTCACCATTTCCTTCAAATTTCCCACCTCAGAATCATAACTCAACCTAAACAACATAGCCGAAACTCGATCAAAGCGGTCGGGACAGGCCTAAGTATCTGAAACAAAAAACTCTCTGCAAATGCCAGCTTCCCCGGATCCCCATTATACCCCAAAATCAGCTGCTCCTCATCCTTACTCGGTGCTATCCTAACCAACTTCTCTAATGTATCGAGGCTCAATCCTTTGCCTTCGTTTAACCCTTCTATCAGCTCTTGCCTCGAAACAGTCAGAGACTTTAACACAATGGCAATGTTCTGTGACTTTCTCGAATCGAGAATGAACACTTGAGAAGCAGCTACTGAGTTTGATTGCTCTGAGTCTCTCTTAGGCGATTTTCGATTTGTCGCAACGTATCCAAACAATGCCTCCATCATATCCCCATCAAAACTAATCAAAGCAATGACACATACAGTTTTATAGATGATCAAAAAGATGAAACTTTTGTACAAAAACTGATGAAAAGATTCGAACTTTACCTAAAAGAGCCATTGTCGATCTTGTCCCAAACCATGGAATGCTCCACATTGGCATTCACTTTGTCCCAATGAAGCGGTTTCATCTTCACACCAGACGACGATGAGCTCGACACATCCTCTGTTTTCGGCGGCGGTGCTGCAGGCGGCTTCATTGCGCTCTTGGGCGGAGGTGGTGGTGGAGCTTTCTTATTCAAAGTAAGTTTAGGCGGTGGTGGTGGCGGAGCTGGGGTTTGTTTCTTTGAAACCGACATTAGAACAGGCGGCGGTGAAAGAGGATGCGGCGGCGGCGATCTGACAGTGATGGATTCCTGCCTTTCAATCTCCAAAGATTCAAACTTTAAGACTCCTGAAGAAGAAGGGTGCTCCATAATCGGACTATACTGTCCGATTTCATCGGAATCGGGACTGATCGGAATGTGTGAAGTTGATGACTTTCCACGAAGCAGAGGAATCTCTTGAACCGGCTCCTTGCGCCGGCTCATTTTACGACTGAGCCGAAGCTGCTTATCATCAGCGGCTTCTGCTCTGTTCAACACTTCCTTTTTGAAGCTGTTTTTGCTGCTCATTCCTTCAAGCTTCCTCCAGTAGACAACATCCAATCCGTTTTCATCAACAATCAATCCTTTTAAATTCCCTTCGAATTTTCCAAACCTGTACGCCGCTGACCCTACCCCGTTGACTGCGTTGACTTCATTGAATATGTTAGTTTCTCCGCCGTGAACGACGGCGGAGTTGGCGGTGAGGTGGGAGTTGGTTCTGCTCTTTGGACGATATGATCAGCGAACCTGTTCTGTTTGGGCTGGACTCGACGTTTGTTTCTACAACGGGAGATCAAGAAGAAGAGGAGGGCGGCGACTAGTAGAGTGGAAACGGCTGTGACACCGACAGCGATTCCGACTAGCTCTTCTATAACTCTGCCGCGTCGGTGGAGGAAAGGAAGGGATAGTAGGAGGAGGGGTTGATGGTGGGGTTATGGGGAAGAAGACTTCAAGATTCTGAGGCTGAGAAAGGGTTTTAGAAACAGAGCTAAGGAGACAAACCAAGCCGATTAGGGTTGAAGGCGGCCACAGTGGCTGCCGGAGAGAAAATCGCATCTGGGTCGGGTCGGGTTGAATCAGGGACAGAGTGTGAAGAAGGAAGAAATCAAAAATTATGTAAAGTGATTGTTTTTAAGTAATTATAATTTATTTCAATTCAAATTTAAAATACGTTTCATTATTTATGTTGTGAATTAAATATGAATTAAATTATTGTTCATTAAATTACTTTCTATCATTACGCAGTGATTAAAAAAGACACATTAGTATCTATTTGTTAGGCTGTTTGGATTTTATAGAAAAATTAGGTCTAAATTTCAACTACTAAATCGATTAATATAGTAAAAATAATAAATTCCATATTGACGTTTTTACACATAATTTAACTTCTAGTGATCGTCCATATCAATCATCAGTGCCCATTTTGGATGGAAACATTCCATTACATTTTCAAGATTTGGGAGATTCAGTTATTCCAATTATACCCTAAATTCCTATTCTTCTTGTACTTGACCTGCTAAACCCTAATGGTTTCAAGTCCCGATGTTTTATAAACTTCTGACATTGTTAGTGTTTGCAGCTAGCAGTGTGCTTGA
This sequence comes from Sedum album, assembly GCA_006409495.1. Taxonomy (NCBI): domain Eukaryota; kingdom Viridiplantae; phylum Streptophyta; class Magnoliopsida; order Saxifragales; family Crassulaceae; genus Sedum; species Sedum album. The sequence goes on along the minus strand of QZGG01000824.1, from coordinate 19,577 downwards.
GGACCATTTAAGATTAAGTGTTGAATGTGAAGTGAAACCTTCGAGCGTGTTCTTGTCCTTCAAAATGTCGGCTGATAGACAAAAGTCAACGCGACAACTGGTCAAAGCATTCACATATGGCCATCCGTGTTTTGTGTAAAGCTAAAACAGAAAGTGGGGCCCGGTAGGTATTAATGGGCCGGCCCAGAGAAATATAACCTTGTTGGCATGCATGTCGTTGTCGTGCAGTTGTTTGATCAACTGTAATGACACTGTTGCAGATGGTTGGCAATGATAGGTTGAAATTGAGGTCTGGAATGGAAAAGGGAGATGGTGATAGTAGAATAGAAGGTTTATTTATGTGATGATATGAGTTAGTCTTTATTTGGGGATCAACCACTGTTGACATTTAATGAGATTCTTGTGGATAAGATTTTGTAGGAGATGTGCATTGTGCTGTTAGTTTTCTGCATTGAATTTCTTCTTTTGGGAGGTGGTGGGTGGGTGTGGAGTTGTGGAAACAAGGCCTGTTTATTGATGTTTTGTGGGTCTTTCACATTTTTGAGATTTGGGTAGGTACTGGATTTTTTGAGCTTAACTCAGTTCTTGTTTTCTACCAGTAAAAATGAGAGTTGAATTTGTTGAAGATTCCCTTGATGCAACAAGACATGTTTGATAGAGCATGTTTGATAGAGCATGGAGGGAAATGTTCACAAGTGGTGGAACAAAATGGGTAAGGGTGAGATTTGCTAGCTAAGAAAATAAACATTAGTCCATCTAGGCAATGCCATTCGGCTCGGCCCCAGCCCGGTCCGGTCCAAAAGTTGAAGCCCGAGCCCAGCCCGGCCCATACATTCGCGGCCTTTCACTATTCATCAGGCCGGGCTGGGATGGGCTTGGTAAAAAAATTGAAGCCCGAGCCCAGCCCACAAATCCATACTTATTGTGATTTATTTATAAAAAAATCGTATTCGTAATTAAAATATTATTTTAAATAGTTAAAATATGATAAAACTATATAATAAAGTTTTAAAAATAAGTTTTGATTTGTTTATAATTTTTATCTCTTATATTAGATATATAATAATGAAATGAAACCTAAAAAATGAGAAGTAGAGACTAAATAATTCAAAATAGATTGAAATATTAAGATATAAAATAGAAAAATATGTTATAAACATTAAACATATTGAAATATACACGTATTTAAGTTAGGCTTAAGCGGGCTTTACGGGCCGGGCCTTAGGCCTCCAGATGAAGTCCAAGCCCATACGATCTGATATAGGGCTGGGCTTTTGATGGGCTTTGGATGGACTTCGTCGGACCGGATTTTTATGGGCTTCGGGCCGGGCCTAAGGCTTTTTTAAGCCTTAGGCCAAATGACAATCCCTAAGTCCACCATGTAATGAGTGAAGATTGAACTGAACCAAATCTAAAGGCCAAAAGCTCAAAAATGAAAAGGGACAATTTGAGGATAAAGACGTTGCAATTGAAGTTGAACAAGTCCAACTCCCACTTAGCCCCACAATTTGGGAACATATCTTACCTAGATGTCCTCTTCAAATCTTCTTTAGTAATGAACTTCCTCATTTCCATATATTCTCCCTTTCCCACTCTAAGATTTCCCATGCCCCCACTGGCCTCCTCGACTTATCGAATTCCTGGATGTTCAACACAATCATTAGTCGAACATGAGTCGTAGCACTAGACTGGATATAACAAATCATACCTTGTGACGCAGATGTCACGGTTACATTGTACAGGAACAAATAGATGTCATATTTCGAAATTCAAGAACCCAACAACAAATATACTTGCAATGGAAGACTGTAGTGACCTTCCTATGACAATGATTAAAAGAGATACAAGTTGAGTAGTTCTTATACGATGTTAAAATTTAAAACCTATCCAAACCCCTGCCACAGGTCAAATTTACATATCTTGCATTGAACGAGGCATACTTGATCAGATCTGTATAAACCTGAGTAATGTAATGAAACAAATTTGAGCCGTGCTTCAAAGAAACAACAAAAATGTGTACACAATGTAAGCCAGAAGACAACTTCAAGAGGCTGCAGGCAGTCACTGAACTCAGGACCAGAAGTCCATCTCCCAATTAATTAGTTGCTGGTTTTAAGTCGGCTGATGGGAGACTCCGCCATTTCATCTTCTAAAGACTCATCAGTCTTAACCTTTGATGTTGGAGAATCAAATATTTTAACATGTAGGGACTCATTGTTTGTATCAACCTCCATTTTTGGGGAAGATGGCTCTGAAATGGAAGGCGAAGATGACAAAGAAGATGAGATGGACGAGGATGTAGGCGAGCCGGATGGAGGAGATGAAGAGCTATCTGAAACAATGTCTCTCGATTTTCTCTTGTTGGTTACACTGTTCTTGACATTTTTGAAGTCTCTAGTCATGTAATCCTTCTTCAGCCTTTCCACATCCGAGAGCTTCACTGGCTTCACTATGAAATCTTCCGCACCCTCTTCCAAACATCTAGAAAATCAAACAATACATTCAGCAATCCAAACACAACCTCTTAATTCAACATTGACATGTTCATGTAGTCACATTGGATATTTAACTTCAGAACTAAAATATGTACCTATCAATTCGAGTCACGATTTTTTCAGATGACATGATCACCACAGGAATCTCCCTCAAAGCTGATGACTCCTGCTTAAATTGGTAACATATAAATCAATTAGAATTTAGAAGACATAGCAAAATTACATAAATCAATGAAAAGATGCCAAATCGCACAGCAACATAGAAATTTCAAGATTGCTTACTTTGATCTTTTTCAAGAGCTCGTAGCCAGTCATTCCAGGCATACAGTAATCAGTAATAATCAAATCCACTTTCAAACCCTAAAAATCCAAACAACCAAAATCAACAACAAATCCAGAAACCCACCAATCAAAATCCAATTTTCAACTTTCTCCACAATTCTCACATCAAAAAATGGAGATTCACGTTCCTCATCCAACCCTAGAAACTGCAAAGCCCTCATTCCACTATCCACAGCTGTAACTGCCAAAATCAAAAACAAAACGAACCCTAAATCCCAAATCAACAAAACCTCATTTCACATCTCCCCAATCTCACCACCAAAATACAATAAAAATCATACCTTTACATGAAGTAATCTTCAACAACCTCTCAATAACCTTCCGATCAACCAAGCTGTCATCCACCGCCAACACGTGCACTTCATTCTCATCCGACACCCTGTAACCCTCTACTCTATTCTGCTCAATCCACATCGGCGCAAACACTCCCTCACCCGCCATTAAAGCCTCTACCTTTAGCTCCCCGGAGTTGAAATTAAACGAAATAGTTGAAGATTCCGATCAAACCTAACGAAAGTTAATGCGGGTTGTGTGTGATGAGATTAGTTTTATACAAAGAGGTGAAATTTGGAGAGACAGAGGTGCTGTCGCTGTCCAATTTCTCTCTCAAAATCTTTGAGTTTATCGCTCCTGCAGATTCTCGTAAATATTTTATGTTTATTTTTTTCTCTTTTTCCGAATGTTGATTTAATTGTGATGAAGAAGAATTGATTCGATCTGAAATGAACTGAAAATCTCGCGAGATGAGGAAGACAGGTGTCCGAGTTGACCGATGGTCAACATATGACTTCCGCGGTCAATCCCGTAATTAGATATGGCTGGTCCGACACGACACTAATCCGGACCGGCTGCATCGAGCCGCGTAATAAACCGGTTTTAGCCTAACCTGTCTCTATATTTAACAATTGCTCCCTAAATAAAAATTTAAATATTTTTTAAATTTAATAATTTATGTACTAATTAATACTAGGGTGATATTAATAAAAATAATTTAAAATTAAATAAGAAATAGACAAGTTACATATTTAGGTCATATTTTATTGATCTATTCTATACTTTGAATCGAACTCGAATTCGCCCAAATAAAATGAGAAATTAACGAAGCTCATTTAAGTTGACTGGATTCAAATTCAGAGGAATTCAAAACCTAGCTAGAATTAGGAGTTGGTGCATAGAGTTTGGCAAGAAGGGATACTGTGAGCTCCAAAAAAGTTAAACCAGTATTGTTTTCCAATTTGGGTTTGGTTTTAACGTACATAAGTCATAAAGTAAAGAGATGTGAGTGAACCGAACTAATTTGGTTTAAGTCTGGTTTGGTGAAACAATTTTCCTTCCGGTGAATGTGGGAGGATTTGGTGGGGCCCACCGGATCTACTAGTGGGGTCGCTTATGATGTGAATTTTGGGTTTTCAATTTATTGTATTTCTTATTTAATAATGTTGAAAATCAATGATCATATTTTTGAAATTGAGACGAGGAAATCAAATCTTTGACATTTAATATTCACGTTCGTTATGAATAGCATTTACTCTGTAAATCATTTTGTCAAATATTGAGTGATGCATCCAAAGTTAAAAATCTTGTTTTCCAAATGTCTGGTGGCTTGTGAATTGGAGCTGAATAGAGGTTTTGAGGGTGGTAGAGAGGGAATAATAATTAGCTTGAAAATGGGAATTTTTCATTTCTTGATCAATTTACAAAAAAATGTCTCAGATCGGAACAAGCAAATTGATGGAGTTTGGAGAAATTAGAGGTCATCAAATGATTCTAAGGATCGAATTTTTTTCGGACGTTGTGTTAGTTAAATCAATCATTAATAGTATTAAGTTTTTATTTCTTTTAAAATTTTACATATTCAGCCAAGTGATTGAAATCTTGATTATTATAGTTAATAAGGTGTTGACTTTACATTTCGAGTATCAGAACACACACTAATTCAAATAGTATTGAAATATTTATATATTTGAAATATTTACGAATCATTGTGACAGTGATATATACGATTAGTCAAACATTATAATAACACTGATTATGCGCCAATTCGATGTATTGCCAACAAGTTAATTTAGTATTGAAATTAAACAATATGCCAGTTAAACAGTTGACTTTGCTAATGTATTAATTTAATAATATTGCATATAAATCACTTGAGGTAAGTGGTAGCAGAGACACTAAATATCACTAATAAAATCAACTTATATTTTTTAAATAATTAAAGAATTGAAAAGATATTTAGTAAGATTAGTCAATCCCCACTTACCCTAAAAGTAATTATCCACTTGAAAGTTGATTAAAGGGATTAGTCATAGATATTATTGTCAATGCAAGCTTCATTGAGATTGATACGATTTGTGTTAAGATTTGGTTAGTGACATAAATGTCATTCACCAATAATGTCTTGGTCGATTTCTTAATACTCAAGTGTTTGTAATCTAATCAGACATTTAAATCATTTCAATTTAACACGTATGATCAATATAAGCAGAGGAGCGTTCAAGTATATTTTTATCCTTAAATAACATTCGTAAGTTTATATCTCAATTATCCATTTCCTTCACAAATTCATTAGTGTTGCGTGACTCTTGACTATATATTGAGTGGAATGAAATTGTGCAATAGACTTTTATTTTCAACTATTTAAAATTTTGTAGTTTCAAGAAAATGTCGCGTCAAACTTAAATACTTGTGAATCCATCTGATCCAAGTATGCTTTTAAGAATGTGAATCGCAACTAAAATCCACATTATTGAAAAAGATGAAATTCAAAACATACCCATTTTATTGATATTCCCTTTAATGATAACAAACAAAATTTAAGTGCAGTCATGTTTTATTATTTTGCAATGAAGAGAAAGTTTTGTTTGATTGCATGAACTTTTTGTCATGTAAATATGAATAAAAACCAGATCATCTTTACAAGATTTCAACAGACAAGATTTGGGGCATCTTCTTTAAATCATAATCATATGTTGACAGCATATATGTTTTTCTTGAACTAGTAAAACCTTTTGTGGAAAGAGCATTGCCTTAAATCTTTCTCATGTCACCAAACACAAGACTTGCTTTTCCACAAGCAAAAGATCTCTCATTAAGGTGTTTGACAGCAATTTGAGATACTATTTTATAATTAGCATGCTAGATGGATAAAATCATATTAATTAGGAATTTCAGTACGATAATGATTCGATTAAGACCGATAACGACACAATCAAGGAAGTAAATTGAACATGATGGAGGGTCCTAAACACATGGGAATAGCCTCTTCAACGACCAATATTAATGAAATCAAGATATTGAATGAACAAAAGTTTTGTGAGATTTGGATTAGTGTTGTTTAACCTCATTAATTAGCATCAAATCCATTCGTTGCTAATAACAAAGATCGTCGCTATTGTGGTGGATGTTTTGCACTTTTTCTTATGATATATTTTAATTCAGAACAGACCAATGAGATTTTTGCAGTCAATTAAAATTTAACAAATTTCGCATATTAAATATTTTCTTATTTAATTAAAAATTCCCGCTAACTAATTCGTATAAATTGATATTTTTGGATTATTCTATTTTCTAAATTTAATAAATCAACTCTTTAGAACTGGTTGCTGCCGGCAAGATAAACCCTAATCAGTCCGCCGCCTTTCGTTCCGATCGTCTTCGCCGCTCCGGACGTCAATCTCATTCGTATCGAATTTGCGGTCTGGTTTGTGATTGATAGACAGGATGGTGCATAAGGCGCCTTCGAAGAAGAAGCAGAAGGGAGCAATTGACTTTAAGGTTAATTTATTCACTGTTGAGAGGAATTTTAGTTCCTTTTGCATGAGTGGTTCTTGCTTAATGTCAATTTGTTGCAGAAAATTAGGAGGAAGATTGGCCGGAAACTTCCGCCTCCAAATAATGCAACTAACACAGAAATCAAGTCCAAAGGTAAGCTGATGTATGCGTTTACTTTGATAATTATAACAGGCAGTTTTTAGAGCTCATATAAGCGACATTCCTGTGTTTCGTGTGATTGGCTGGCCTTTGTAGTATGTGTTGATGGATCGTAAGTACGATACTGTGTAGTGTTTTAATGATGATTTGAACACTTTGGCAGCCATTATTCTTCCCGAGCAGAGTGTTGCTTCAGATAAGACAGGGTTGGCTGTAAGCAAGAAAGGATTGACTTTAAAGGAACTTCTCCAACAAACGTCTCATCATAATCATAAAGTCCGTAAAGGTATATTGTATTCTTTTTATTTACAAATCCAGCTGAGGAAAGCCCTCTGCAGATATTTGTATAGGTATCATGTCAAGTGTTGTTATGTAATAAGAGGACTCCAAGTATAATTTCAAGTGAATAGCTTGCATTTGATGTTCAGTGATTGTAGCTGATCTGTTTTAATGCATTGCTTGATTTTTATAGACGATTTGTTAACATTCATTATCATTAGATGTTAATGATATTTATCTTGATCATTTTTTCTGAAGATGCGCTACTCGGCATTAAGGATTTGATCTCCAATCATCCGTCAGAGTTACGGTCACACAAGTACGCCATTGTAGAAAAGTTGCGTGAGCGTATCAGTGATGATGATATAATGGTTCGAGAATCGGTCTATCAGCTTTTTTTAAAAGTTATTTTCCCAAGATCCAAAGAGGTTAGCACTTTCACTTGCAAATTGTACACTTTCTGCTATTATATTGGTTCCTTATTTGTCTTTAATCTCTTCCTCTTGTTGTTTGAAACTGATTGCAATCATTTGGACACTCATTTATGGTAGTTATTATGGCCAGCCTGAATATTTCTTGGCTGAGCGGGTGTTTTTCTATAATTCGATTGCAGGATAATCAGAGTATATTGGTATCCTCAATGATGACTCATATATTTTGCGCGATGAAACATTTAGAAATCGACATACGCTTGATGGCATTCAAGTTTCTGGATCTCATTCTTCGAAATTTCCCTCAATGTTTCTCAACATACGCTGAAGAGGTATGCTATTTACTTTGTATGTCATGTAAGCTCTTCTTTACAATATTTAGTTACGGTCAACAAAGTTTAATCATGTCCTGTGGCTTTTCAGTTTAATTTCACTATTTTGCTTACAGCTATATTTGGTTTAGTTTGTAGTCAGCTTCATATAATCGAAAAGGTTCCGTAAATTTGTAGACACTAAACATGCATGGCTGATTGTTAATAACGAGGCATTTTATCCATCACTGAAAGTGTAATATAATTTGTTCAACAGCATCTTCTTCGACCATCTGATGTTTTTTTTAATTTGTGAAGCAATTTTTACTGGTAAACCAAAAAACATAGTACGAGTAACGAATGCCTGGTAATATCCATTCATGTGTTATGCTAAATGGTTGATCATGTCATATAAAATGCAATTTACTAATTTATGTGGATTAATAAGGATAAGTGGTTATACCTCACCTTTTATGACGGAATTATGATATGGTGGTTACTGCTCAATCCAACTGGCCAATCCATCTATTATAAAGTTGTCAATGGTTAATTCTTAGTCATGTACGTTGTACGATATGAAAAATGTTTACTCAGTATTACTACACTACACATGCTGTCACCTTTAACAATGCCATAAAATGTGGCGAGACTGATAAGTCAAATTATTGCCACAACACGAGCATACTAGCAATTTCATTATTCACTTTGTATAAGGTTGCAGTTTCTGTGAGATAAAGCTGGTGTTAAACAGTGGATGTTGAGTTGGCCTTCAACTAATTATCGATATATTTATCTAGGTGCTTCAAAGCTACACTGGAATCCTTCGAAATAAAAAGTTCTATGCACAAGAGAAGGGAAAAATCAAACATGCACTTTCTGGGTTACTCCATTGCTTAACATTGTTGCCAGAGGCTGAATCATCAAGCAATGTACTGACATCTCCTATATCTCTAGTTATGTTGTTGGATATTTCAGTATCGTATCCTATTTGGTATCTAAATGAAATCTGAAAAAGGAACATGCTTGTGCTTTTCGTAATGTGGGTTAAGTTTTTTAAATTAACTTATAAGTTTAAATTTATGCATGGTGCTTAAATCAAATATGATTCAAAGTAAGACGATTCAAATATTTATGCTAGCTGCGGCATGAAAGCTTCTGCTCATACGTATGAGGTTACATTATTTTCACTGTTGAGCCTGTTAACTCATCTGGCTGTTCTCATGAATTCTTTCTGTTGCACTTGTAGTTTAATGTTATAAATATATATTTTGTAGATAAACATTTCTGGAAAAAAAGTATTGCATGGCTTCGAGTCAAAAGAGCGCACAGATTATTCTGGTATGTGTTTGTTCCTGTGATGCTTCCAATCAACTGAATTGTATGGCTTCTCATTTTTGTGACAAATGTTTGATGCACTATTTCTATTGTAAGTGTATATTCTAATTGACATACTTTGGCTTAGAACACAAACTTATTAGTCTTGCCTTTAATGAAGTGGTGAGTGAATTAACTATTAAGTAAGTACCTGATGTAAAGATGACACAAATTAACTGAAAATGCTTATGTGGTGGCTGTTAAAGTTATTGTATGTATCGTTCAGTTAGCATGTTCTCATTATTTTACACGTTATATTTGGATTAACAGCAATTGTTTGATCATATATAGGGGTTGCTCAAGTCCTTAAGAAGTTGAAGGATCTGGTTCCCACTTTAGTTAGCTGTTTGCAGGAGTTGAATCCATTGGCTCAGTCAATCGAACTCCTTGATGTTCAAACATTTGATTCACTGCTATTTTTGCTGCAGAGCATAGATAAGGCTGTGAGGTTCATCAAATACGGAATGAAAAAGATCCAAAATAATATGAATGATCCAGTGCTTAATATTGAAGATTTGTCTGCATCTACAACTGATCAATTTCTGCCTGTTTTGTTGACGAAAGTTTTTGCACTATTTCCTCTAAGCAGAACTAATTACCAATCTGGAAAGGTATGATAGCATCAGTTGGCCAACATTATATTCAGTCAAAATCCAGTAGTTTTACAACGTTTGGAATTATATATTTCCCATTTTAGTCTGCATCTACCTGCATCTTTGCATAGTCATACACATAAACTTCACTAGCCATGTCTCTTCGGTAAATGCAGTAATTAAACATATTAAACTCTTATTTCTCCATTCAATCACATGCAGTGTTTATATTTAATACGAGTAAGTGTTGTAGATGTTGTCTTTGTGGTCACAGGAACCAGATATCATGAATATCATATGGTCTATCTTGAACTAGATACACTTATGCATTTAGCTTTAAGCCGAAACTCAGCATATCGTACAATGTTTTCTTATTAAATCTGGAGGTTCCCAAATTGAAGGGAGATTGATGACCTTTTCAATCCTTCTCTGTAAAGAGTCATCATTTAGTCTGGCAGCAAACCTTTCACAATGTTGCAGATTTTGGATAATGAATTTTAATCATTTTTTAAAGCTAGGGGCCTGTTCCTAATGCTAGTTCTACAATATACTCATCAGTTCTTTATTTTGATATTTATGTATTAAATTATCATTACTGGAATGCAGAAGCTATTTGCTACTTTGTCTAGTATTATGGTGATGGATCTAGTGTTTGTTTTTTAATGGCAGGATGATGATAGATACTTTGTTTTGAACATCGCGATAACAGAAATTTTCTTGCTGATGGGTGTTAATGTACAAGTTCCAGGAGATCTAATGAGTAGATTTCTTGAATTCATTGAGCAGGCCTTGCATGTCAAGGTAAGTTTTTCTTCTTTGTTACTTATTTGAGACAGACTATACCTTTTGTCAACTTCACAGTTCACTATGACCACCGAATAAGTGGTATCCTCTATTTGGGTTATTCTGATTTCTCCATCATTTTTTTTCATTCTGCAATCAAGCTTGTTTAAAGTCTAGAAGGTTTAAAGTTGGCTACATAGCGTTATTTTTTCATTCGTATTATAATTAAGTTAATCATATATCCAATGCTTCAGGTAAGTTGAAATTTAAACGCCTATTTATGATCAATACTTTTTATAGAATTCAGAAAAAATCACAGAAATCAGGATTTTCTTATTTTACATTGTTGATTTTGTTATTTAAGTTTCCTACATGGCCTAATATATTGTCACCCCTGGGTAGATGTTACTGAAAATTTGCTAAATGCTAATGTTTGTGTATACTTGAACATTTGCTATTTCGATGGAAAAATGTGACAAGAGCTTTTTGGTGTTCTGCAGAATGGTGGCAGTGCACGATCCAAAAGAAATTTCCTTGATAAACATTTAGTTTTGCTTCTTACTTCATTCCAAAACTGTTACCCCAAATCAATAACGTTTGGAAATATCGCCTTCTCGAGGTTCGTCTCGCTTTAATCCTTGAAGAAGAGTATTTTATTAGATTTACGTGGTTACAATTTCTCTTCACCGGTATACTTATATTGTTTCATATAAGCTTCTTTAATGGTTGGGGCATGCCATACATAACTATTGTTACCCTTCAATAAAGTATCTATATAAAATATTATTGTATTTTCTAAACTTTGCTTTACAAACTTGAAACATTTGTTCTCCGGATAAGCTTCTAGATGTCTTTTTCCTTGACACAAATCATCAGCTGTCTGATATCTGTGTATGCAATAAGCTTACTTCTGGGCACACTTATAAACTGGTCGCTTAAGGATCTATTGTTAAATGCAGGCATTCTCCGCAGCTTTTAAAGGTAGTCATCCTGAGTCGGTCGTTAAAGTAGCTTGCCTTTCTGCCATACAAGATATGGTTGTTCCTGTAAGTATGGTTTATCATATATTTGAAAAATTGTAGTTTATTTTCACATCTTGACGCTTCTATGTATTTGTTTTTTTGGTTTATGTTGTATGTATAATCACAGAGATCTGGTGCATCATGCATGGATGCAAGTGATCCAAACATTTTAAACTTCCATATTAAATGGATTAGGGAGCTTCCCGTGTTGATTCTTCAACTAGGAGATAAAGATCCATCAGCATTCCAGGTAATAATTACTTCATTGTAAGATTCTGGTTGTGTACAGATTTCTAAACTGCATTTGTTCCATAGTTCTTTCTATTTGATTTCCAGCCCTATGGGGGTGTGCCAGATACCAATTAGTTAGTAATTTTTGCAGGCAGTGTTGCGTCTCCAACTTCTAATCGGACAGCATTCCCTGATGCACCCATCTATTGCATATGAATATGATCGTCTCCAATACTCGTTGATTGAATTTTATGGCAGATTTTCAGATGGTAATAAAACATATACACGTCCCTTAGCTTAAATACATATGGTGATATGTTATCATATTGCTAGTATAATGCAGGAGCCACAGAGTATGGACCTTTTGTGAGAACGGCTCCGGAACTACAAGAACTGTCAATTAGTTGCCTTTATTATTTCTCTGTCATCGAGTCTCATCTGCTGGAATCAATTGTTACCTGCTGTATATGTAAGTGTCACATATCACAAACTTTTAAGCTCAATGACTGTCCCTGGTTTCACAGATTTTATTTTCATGCTCACCTCTCGTCTCTTGGGTTTACAAATTACCAAGTGTTGCACTGTCCAATACTATTTCTAGATGTATGAAAAATGAAATGTTTGTTGTGATTATTTTCCTCAACTTTCATAGTTGATTCCTTGAATTTATTGATACACTCGAATAATCAAATATTAGGTATTTTGACCTTATTTGATCTTTTAAAGTCAGGTCCACAATTGAATTTGTCTATTCTACTCCGGACCATAGAGGTTATCCATTCATCTTATAAAGTTGGACATGTGGCTGTAGCTGATTATGTTAGTTTCTTCATCAGCATACTTTCACGCTACCAAGTCTCCTTTGGTGAGTAAAATTACGAAACAAGACAATGTCAAGTATCTGTATTTATTGTGCTAGTTGTGAAGATTTCTTTTCTTGCAAAATCTCCTTTCGATTGGTCTTCTACTAAAATTAAGTTCAAGTTACTGATGCAAGTATTTAATTGCTTTTCTACACGGATGCAAATATTCAAGCACTATATCTGATAATCAGATCATTGCAGACTCAAGTAATCATGGAAAAGAGACTCATTCTAAGAAGTCAAGTAATGAAGTTTTCCAGTCGCTCACCAATGTCATTTGCTCCTGTCTATCCCAGCTTGGGGATCCATCTCTTGTTCTTGGAATACTGGAGGATGTAACTGTTGACCAAATCGTAAGTTCTAGTTCCCTTTTTGGTTTTGTTTTTATAAATTATGCAACTGGACTAGCCAGAAAAATACAAATAGAAGCTAAGTCGTACACAAATCAATAGTTCGCAGGTTCATTGAAATGAAGACCTTTGCAAGGGTATTCTATGTACAAATATCTCATAATTGTCCTGCTTAAAATCAACTCATATTTTCCTTTGAACAAGTCATAAAGAAATTTCTCTCTTCGATTTTGACCATAAGATCATGATTGTTGTATTGTTTCTTGTCTATGTTTCTAGTCAGGAGGAAGGTTATCTATTGATAATATATGTGCGCTTCTCAGAGTTCTAATGATGCTGGATTCTAGACCAACAAAGCTTTCTGATGACAGCATTGCTAAATTGATTAAAATCATGCCGGAATACCTAATGGATGTTACAAGAGTATGATTCTTACGCTAACCAAGTTTTATCAGTTTTATGTGCCCATTATTATTGTAACTTGTAATGCTGCTGCAGAAATTTCCGGAGGATTCAGTTGACCATAGTCAATCCAGTCACCTATCCAAGCGTCAATATTATGTTGTCCCTTGCTTTCTCTTGTTTCATAGAAGCCGGAAGACTTGTGGTTCAGTACTGAGCTCACTAGGGTCAATGATAAACGACGATGGTCAAAATATATCTGCAGATGAGATTTCAAGCAGAACTGAAGCAATTGTTTCAGTTATTTCAATGATTAACAGGCATGACAAGTTCCATCAAATCCTATGGTCTTGCAAGCCTGAGATTGATTCGTTACTGCATAAGATATCTACAGTGCAGGTATGGCATTGATTTGACTTGAACTACTGATGTTATGAAAGTCTGTTTATAAAGACGAATTGCTCACACCCATTTCTTTATTGCATGTACACAACCTGAAATTTCCTAATATTTACACTATCTTATCTGTTTGCAGTCATCTGTCCTATTTAGCACGAGTGTGGAAGACCGACACAAAATGCAATCAGCAGCTGACAGACTGAAGTTCATTCAGAAGCATATGCCTTAATAGTCAGAAGGCTTATTTTGTCCAACATAGGTATGTACCAAATCAGTTGAAACACTAAGGATCCCATCACTATAAATTGAATCTTGCTCTATCAGATCAGTATATATTGTTAGTTTAATACATTGTGAAGTTTTGTTGCTGAGATGTATCGTACTATTGCAGAAATAACCAAACAATTAGACTCAAGTATCTCGTTCTGCAGCTGATATACTCATTGTTAAAGAACATTGGATATAGTTTATACTAATTTGATCTAATGGTAAGTGTTTAGGGTTCAAGTTGCAGCCTTGGACCGCAGCCAGATCTGTTATCATGTTCTTAGTCAAGGTTGTCAGCAGATAGCAGTGACCTGTTGTTGTCAGGAATGTATTATATTACATACTCATCTGTCTGATGCTACACAGCTGGAAATTTTGCATTAAGGTTATGAACTTACGATACAAAACATTACATTACATTACTAAAGTGATTTCATTTAGTTTCATCGTAGTTTGTAAATTAAGATTTAATCTTGATCGTGCTGTAAATATATTGAGTTATTAATGTAATCTTAATTTTTTTAAAACTATGGAATTTGAATTTTCGATTATTTTTTATTTAAATCTTAATAATCGAATTTGCTTTTATAATACTATCCGTTTTTAGCAAATAAAAACCAAGAATTTGAAATTGTAATTATTGGCCCGACCCGATCCAACCCGGCGAGTGGAGCTGATCGGAGATACGCGTGTGACTGGTGATGAGTGAAACAGTAAAAGTCCGGTGAAGCTCGGCGGTCGAGTTGGAACGGAACTGCGTAGCAAATTGTAAGATACTCAATTGATTACTTTTCAAGAAACTACTGTGTCAATTAAAGCTCTTCCGTTTTGGGGATTTAGGGTTTTAGATTGTGATTTTTGGGTAGAAGTTGGTTCGATCATTATGTTTGCAATACAATCATAGAACATATGTTGTCGAAGGATATGAAATGGCTGTTTATTGCGGTTTAGGTCGCATTTTGGTTGCTAGGTCCGCAGCAACTGTTGATCTGTAGCACCTGTTTTGCCTTTTTGAATGACATGCCCCTTTTTCAAAAAGAGAGTCTATGTTCCAGAATTCAGAAAGTTTTTCCTACTTTGTGGATATAAAGAATAAGTGAATATGGTCAGTCCATTGATATCGTCGTCTTCAGTCTGCATCTGCTTATTCAAAGTTTGTCTCTTTTGAACTATTTCCTTTGAAAAGTCCAGCTCACATTAAGATTGAAGCTAGCTGGGATGGGTGCCGAATCCGAGTGTCGTAATCAAGTCTATTTATTTTACTCTAGTATCGAATAGTGCAGTAGGTGCTGACATTAAACTATATAAAACATTTGTAAGTGTAAATATTTGGAGTTCATTAGTCCAGCTGAATAAAGGCTCCGTTCCCCCAATGGTTTCCCTGTCTGCAAAATTCCAATAACTCTGTCTAATACTTTTTTGATCGTTCATGGCTGGTAGATCTCACACTGAATTACATGATCCGAGAAATAAGTATGTACATCAAGTGTTTTTGAGTTTCAGAGGCGAGGATGTTCGCAATGGATTTCAGGGTCACTTGTTTAACTGCTTGCGAAGAGAAGGTTTCAGAGTGTTCATGGACAATGATGGACTGGAGCATCGAAAGGACATCAAGAAGAAGCTACTTGAAGCAATTAGACTCTCTAATTTATCCATTGTGACCTTGTCGCCTCGATACGCAGAGTCTCGATGGTGTCTAGATGAGCTAGTAGAGATCATGGAGCTTCTTAATACATCTTCAGATCAGTATGTACTGCCTGTGTTCTTTGACGTGGAACCAACTGATCTGCGGCACCAGACTGGACTGAACAAGACATTTTTCAAGGCACATGAGAAGAGATTTGTGGGCGAGATTGTTAGAGTGGATGGCTGGAGAAAAGCACTGCAGGGAATTGCTGCTCTTAAAGGACCCTCGTTGAAAGATGCCAATGGGTGAATATAATTACACCTAATTTGTGGTTTTTGTCCATTTTACCTATTGACTTTCAATGTCCATCCCTTTCATGATTTGTCTTGTGAACAGGAACGAAGCACAACTCATTCTAAACATCATTAAGGAGGTGAGGAAGCACTTGCTGGTCCCGAAATTAGCTCTACCTCATAATATTATTGCCGTAGATTCCATTGTTCAAGATATTTGTGCATGGATACAAGATGGATCTCAAGATGTGGGAGTTGGAGTGATCCACGGACAGGGTGGTATTGGGAAGACAACAATTGCGCAGATTGTTTTCAATGCTAACTCATGTTACTTTTCCCGCTCTTGCTTCCTTGCAGACATTAGAAGAGTTTTAGAGCAAGACAATGGCATGGTTCGTCTTCAAAGGAAATTAATCTCTGACATCTCTGGGTACGAAGCTGGGGAAATATATAGTGTGTCTGATGGTATGACCAAAATCAGAGAAGCTATTGGCCCTTGGAAAATTCTACTTGTTCTGGATGAGGCTGAAGAAATGGAACATCTTACTGGATTGTTTGATCATCCTGAGTGGTTCTGTCCAGGATCTAAGATAATCATAACCACTAGGATACAATCACGTAGAAGACTCCTATGTTCCAGCAAGAGTTCAAGGTCTTGAAATTGAATCACGAGGAATCAACCAAGTTGTTCAGCCTGCTTGTGTTTGACCAGGATCATCCTTTGAAAGGATACGAGGAGCTATTGGACAAATTTGTAAACTACTGTGGTGGGCTTCCCTTGGCACTTTGTGTCCTGGCACCTATGTTGCGTGGGGAAGAAGATTTAGAAATATGGGAAGATAAACTTCGTAAATTGGAAAAATACCCCAATCAAAGAATTCAGGTAGTTCTCAAACTGAGCTTTGATTCCCTTGAAGATGAGGATGACAGGAACTTGTTTCTTCATATTGCTCTCTTTTTTGTTCGAAGACATAGAGAATATGCATTCAAGGTTCTGAATGCTTGCGGATTGTACACTAAGGCTGGGTTTCAGAATCTAACTAATCGGTATCTGGTGAGTATTTGTGGAGGTGAGCTCATGATGCATCAGCTTATTCAAGAAATGGGAAGAGAAGTTGTACGCAAAGAATCAGTTAATGAACCTGGATTCCGCAGTAGATTATGGGATCATAACGATACACTCAGTACGCTGCGTAAAAATAAGGTGAAAATGTCATATCTCATGTTTGTAAATCTTGATAGCCATTCACTCTTTTAGTCGAGCTGTTTTATATTGTGACAGGGGACGTCATCAGTAAAAGGAGTGCGGCTTGCTTTTCCTGTACCCAAAATTGTTACAGTGAAGGAGGATATTAAAACTAAATCTATTCCCAGTGACCTTGGTTTGGCCAGCATTCTCCAGCCGATTACTTCAAAGCGCACTTTTTCGGATTTGGAGTCTGTAAATACTGCCGCATTTACAAATCTGGACAATTTGAACTTGCTTGAACTAAGCTATGTGCGGTTAAAAGGAGACTATCTAGATTTTCCTAAGGCAATAAAATGGTTATATTGGCAAGGGTGTCCATTGGAAATCATACCTCAGCATATGGAACTGTTTGATCTTGCCGTGCTTGACATGCAAAATAGTCAATTATCACATGTTTGGGACGGCAAAATGGTATTAACTAATTATATTTTAGAGAATAAATTTTCATTCCTTGTTATTATATTGCTGAAGCAGGCTAACATTTTTTCTATTATGCAGCTTCTTGGTGCCTTAAAAATTCTGAATCTCAGTTATTCTTGTTCCTTGAGAAGTACCCCTGACTTTTCGAATGCTAATGGGCTGGAATGGATTATTCTCGAAGGCTGCGTAAGTTTAGTTAAGGTACATGATTCCATCGAAAGCTTGACAAGACTTACCTACTTGAACTTGAAAGGTTGCAAAAATCTTAGGAGGATTCCAAATTCTATTGAAAAGATACCTTCTATTAAGAAGGTGGATCTATCTGGTTGCCGTTGCCTTTTTACCGCTCCTAATCATATGGAATCGTCCATCATCCTTACTGGTAACCTGAACTCACAAAGTCAAATACTAGCGCCTTTCTCTTCACTCAATTTGTTCACCTCAATTGTGAACTTGAGATTGACAAATTGTGGTATATCTAGTGATACTGTTTTTGATAGCTTAAGCTGCTTATCTCCCTCACTAAGAAAGTTGGATCTTAGCCATAACCCAATTAGAGGAATAAAAAGAGACTTGAGAACCTTCACTAGGCTGTACAAGCTTAGTTTACACGGTTGTGAGAATCTTCAATTGATATCTCAGTTGCCTGGGTCGTTAAACTTATCAGCATCTCAGTGCCTGTCACTTGAAAGAGTTGAATATTGGAAGAATCCGTTTACAGAAGATGCATATGTTAGTGCATATGGCTGCCCAAAGCTGGTTGAGATTACAAGTGTTCTACAGATAGAACTCATAACAAAATTGGATGCCAGAAAAGCGAAATATATGGGCTTCTCTATGTTGGAGTCGTCTCAGATTAGCACGCTAATTGTCAATGGAGGCGTTGATTATGGTCTCTCAAAGGTTTCTGTTCTTGTTCTATTCTGAAGTTATTGATAGTTTATTAATTCTGGACTTCTTATAGAATGCTGTTTGTTTCCAATTTTAACACTTTTATAATAACCCGCAGGGAGTTTACCAATGTGGAATATATAGTGTTTTCCTTCACGGAGACCACATTCTAAAAGATTGGTTCACTGCCACTGAAGTTGGATCAGAAATACTGTACACTATCCCCAGGCTACCCAATCATCCAATTCGAGCATTTAACGTCTCTTGTGTTTACGAATGTGGCAATTATCACAAAAGTGTTAGGGGACATCTCCAAATTGAAAATCTTACAACTATGTGCAGATGGCTGTATTATCCAGCTGTATATCCATTGCATCCAAAGCTAAACGAAGGAACTGAAATTTCATGGTTAAGTCATTGGAGCGTAATGCAACATAGAGATGTAAGAGCTGGTGACGAGCTTAAGGTTTCATTTCAATCATGTGGAGATGTTCCAATAAAATGTGGGATTAACATTGTCTATGAGGTGGATGAAGAAGACTTTGATTTCACGTTGAGTAACCAAATTGTGCTGGAGAACTGTCTTGCTTCAGCATATCATGACGTATTTCGTACTATAGATCTTTCTGGGTATGAGAAAGAACATGAGCCAGGGACATATATTCTTGGTGTGGGAGCTTATATGTGCAACCCTGCAGGATGGTACTTTGATTGAAGAGATTCTTACAACTTTAGTCCTTAAAAAAGCTTCACATGATGATGATGTCTCCAGATTTGTTGGTATGCTTCTCGCTTTTTAAGTGTATTACTGGAAACCCATACTGTGTTGCTATGTTGACCTCTCCGTCCAGTGTTATTGAATTCACTTTAGTGAAATTCTATAACATGTAAGATGGTGACTGTACTTATACTTCCGTGACATTTCGTCGTGTTCACTATTTGGTTGCTCATGTGTTTGATATGTTTGTTCTGCAATATTGTTGTTACTCACTTGATTATCTCTTTTAACGACTTGCAGATCTGCA
>QZGG01000822.1:0-93524 GCA_006409495.1 Sedum album | reverse complement strand
ACCTAGTCTAATTAACCACGAATCCGGTAAAGGTAGTAATTAACTATTCTAGT
The DNA here is from genome assembly GCA_006409495.1 of Sedum album. NCBI lineage: Eukaryota > Viridiplantae > Streptophyta > Magnoliopsida > Saxifragales > Crassulaceae > Sedum > Sedum album. The sequence goes on along the minus strand of QZGG01000822.1, from coordinate 93,471 downwards.
GCTACTCCTATCATTCACTGTAACGTACCTCTGATAGTTTAACGATAGATAATAGAGTCTATAATTAGGTCTGCGGGTAAAGGCTTCGCCTAACTATCTAAACTAGCTATCATGCAAGTTTGCTCGGAGTAATAATACTAAACAGGTCATGCATTAAGAATAAAACCTCAAAACATATAATTCATAGATTAAAGTCTAAATTGAATTCAGAAAGTTAGCTAGACATGCTGAACATATTCATCTCAAAATTCATATGAAAACAACAAGTAGAAATTCTATAGCCTGGTGCGCGCGTCTCAGTCTTGCGCCGGTAGATTTCCGATCTGCCCTTCTAATTCGCTCTAAGCTTCCTTTTCTACGCAAATATGTACATGTCTGGAGTTCCTTGGTAGCTGCATATTTATACTCTTGCCTTCTAGGGTTTCCACGAATAATTAGGCAAGAGAATATATCCTTATCACTAAAAATTAGCTTTTGAAATATCTTTATCTCTAAATTCCAGACTTGGAAATATTCTTTGCGCGTGATGACATCATCACTCCGGATATTTTGCTGATTGCTGACGTCATCGCTCTGCATCTGCTCTGCGCGACCCATACTCGCGCGCTCGTTGGTCTTTGGCTCTTATCAACTTTGTTGTCTTTTGTTCCGAGATTTAGCCTTCTTGTTGCACTTTAGTTCTAACTCTTTCAATTAACCTGAGATACAAAACTACACTAAAAGCGTAATCTTATACTAAATATGTTAGAATCTAAGCAGTGTAAAGAACCTAAAACAGCATTCACAAGTGCTCTATCAGTCGTTAGTAAAGCAACCGAATGTGATTATACCCATGGAAAAATAATTTTGTCATTTAATGATTTGTTTTTGGGTGACTATCTACCCTACATATAAAACATAAGAGTGACGGTTACTTTGAAGTCACATTCTACTTGCCAACTTTTTTAAATAATTACTTTACCGTTTTTAAAATTTGATCATTATAGTTTCTTTACTTACAATAAACTGAATATTTTATATAAATTACATATGCACAAATTGTGCATCAAATTACTAGTTTTGTGATCTGCAAGCAGCCAATGATTATTATATTTATTTAATAATTATATTTTAATTACTTTCAACGTTTATAACTTATGATTCATTATATACTATTGCATGGTTCAAAAATCAAAATTCTTTAAAAATTGAACCATGTACTTGGAATCAGTGTTTAATTCTTCATTTTAATGTTATCTTAACTATAATTGGGTAAAAATAAGGATAGTGTTTATTCATGAACAAACACTTTTAAAAATAGATCATATTTTTGCAATAAATGTTTAAACTTGTTTTTATTTATAAATTATGCTGCTTGTTTTATGTAAACATTTGTACTTATAATTCATGATAGAATAAGTATGAAATGCATACAATTTGAATCTGTTTTCAACTGTTTGAAAAGTTACGGTTCAATTTATATCTACGGCCATCATGTTGGCCCCATCTCAATCCAATCTGAGCAGTTGAACCTCAAACCACCGATCTTAAACATCCATTCATTGCCGCAATCAGTTCGCAACTCAACTTTGTTTGCGGCACCCTTAGCCCGGCCAAAGTGGAAGTTCTGATTTGATCCGATTTTGCTTTCGTCAAGAAAAGTTGGAATGGTAAAGGTTGTGCATCCATTGTGTTCTCATAGCCAGGATTTTAAGTCGGAGCGCAATGCTATCAATTCTCATAATAGCAAGATTCTGGATTGGTAGGACGCCGATTGGAATTGTTAAAGAGGTCATGCAAGCTAATTTGTCAAACAAAAGTAGGACTACGATAACAAACATATAGGATGGACGCCACTTTTTGATTATCCTTAACTATGAGAATGTCATGGTCGCTGCCATAACGAGTCCGATTAGAAAGATTCAACATGCTATATTCCGCTTGTTCATGAATACTCCTAATTGTAATCCAAAAATGAATCTGTAGTTACAACTAAGTGGATAAGATTATCGAGATTGCCTCCTACTTTTTATTATAAGTCTTATATCTATTTCTTAGCATTTTTCCTGGATATCGATGATCGTACGAATGCATGTGCGACAATCAAATATGCTAGAGCTTGTGCTGAAATTGATGTATCTCAACTAACTCTGAGAAGTATGGCTTGACAATTAAGGTTTCTAACAGAGGATTAAAATTAAAGGGAATGTGACTTATTGTTCGCACTTTAAAATCTATGATCACGACCTAAATATATGCATGAAGAAAAGCCTTCAAAATTGAAACAAGGTTCGCACCCGGATGATCTTGTAACAAAAACAAGAAATCTTGTTAACATCAACAATGATCCTGGAAAGGAGTGGAGAGTTGTTCAAAAGAAAAAGAAAAGTAAAAGTATCGTCAAAGACCCAACACTGATTCAAGAAGTGGTTGTACAAAATAGTAACAAGTCACTTTTTGATGCATGAGATTTGCCCATATATTTTTATTTGAAACTTTGTCCAACATCTATCCGTTACTTTTAGTTTTGCATTTTCATTTCCAATATAATGTAATCTAGTTTTCATGTAATAAACATCTTGTGGTCAATAAACCAATTGAGTTATGTTAATGATAACTGTGGATTCCCTTTATTTACGGGTCGACTCTCATCAACCTTGCGGACTCTGAGAAAATTTATCTTTGGGTTTCGCACTTGCGATTCCTTGTTGGCTACCGCCCCATCAATATTGATGCAGATGATTTACCCATGTAATTTTATTTGAAGCTTTGTCCCACATCTATCATTACTTTTAGCTTTGTATTTTTATTTCATACATAATTTAATCTCATTTCATGTAATAAACATTTTTTAATCAATAAAACCAATTGAGTTATTTAATAATAAGGGTGGATTCCCTTTATCTACGGCTGGACTCCCATTAACATGGTGGACTCAAGAAAAATTTATATTCAGATTTCGCGCTTGTGATTTTTTTGAGGCTTCCGTCGCGTCAGTTGGTATCAGAGCTGGCTTGATCCTGACTTGTTATCACTAATATTCAAAAGTCAATGTTTCAACAATTGCGTCGTGAGTAGTTCAAGAAGTAGTGGCACGATGAAGTTTTTTTCCAAAAGGAACTCGAGGACAAGTTCTTTGGAAGTGGAGGAGAATGATACAGGGGATTCGCCCATGTATTTTATTTTGAAGCTTTGTCCCTTAATATTTGTCCAATTTTAATTTTGTGTGTCCCCTTAAGTTTGTCCGCTTTCCTTCAATATCAAGCACATATTCTACTTTTTTCTTATATACTCATAAACCATTTTTTCTCAACCACACGTTTTATACCTTCTTTCTACCTTAATTACCGTATATTTTATGCTTTTGGACAAATAAATAGGGACGGAGGCGCCACTCTTGACCACTGAGAAGTTGATCCTCAAAAGGAGACCATAATTACCGATGTTCTTAAAAAGGCCATCACAAAATTTCAGCAAGCAGGTGAATTTGCCTTGGTTTTTTCGATCCTAGTGGAGCTATGAGCACACATCACAACGAAGTTGATATCATGACTAAGGATGTTCAAGATGAATACTTAAAAGAGTCCTACATCCAATAATAGTTGAGTCATCTCTAGTAGTTATGCGTTTCGAAAAGGAAACAAATGACATGCAAAAACCAAATGAACATATTAGTATAGACACGCCTCTCAAAGACACTAAGACCATCACCAAATAGTCAGGTTCCTAATTACACCGATGATATCATTAGTGAAAAGATTATTACTTTTCTATGTTTGGATACTAATGAGGTACTTGATAACAATTAGAATAGCATGTGGATGAAGCAATCTGCCCGTATCAGACATACTACAGAGATGAAAAATAAAGATGTTGTGTATCATTCTGAAAAATAAAGATGTTGAGAACCTCCTATATTACTATTACAGAGAACTTATTAATATTCACGATTAAAAATCATAATATTCTATATATTTACGCACCCTTAACAGTCTTCAAGAGAATCTCATATTACTATATTCTATATATTTACGCACCCTTAACAGTCTTCAAGAGAATCTCATATTACTACTTACGATTAAAAAACATTACTTTTATAATATCATTTAATTTTGACACACAAATATTACTCCCTCCTTCCCATTATGAGTGTCTCATTTCTTTTTTGGATGTCCCAAAATGATCTTCTCATTTCCTAAAACAAAAACTTTTTTACCTCTACATTTACACTCTCTTTCATACTTTTTATCTCACTCATTCTCTTTCTTATTTTTTATCTCACATTTTCAATTTTCTTAAAAACCGTGAAAGTTCTCAAATGGAACACTCAAAATGGGACGGAGGGAGTAATAAACTTAATACTATTTACTACAAACATAAAAATGTAAATTGTATTTTTTAATAGATTTTGTTATGTTGATAATTATTTAATTTTTTTGATTTTTTTAAATTTTTGTTGGAAACCATTCTCAACTGTTAGATTAGACATGAGCTAACGGCTCATACCATCTTTTTGTTATGTTTTTTTGATTTTAATTAGAATTATCCGTTAGAATTAATTTGAGTCAAATCTGATCTAACGGTTCAGCCAATCTTTCTGTTAGGGTTTTGGTTCATTGGGCTTATTGGGTCAGGCTTATTTTTTGCATAGCATGTGTGATCAACGCACCCCTAATTTTGCAGCTGCGACGCGCTTGGAACGTCCTTCCAGCCGATCTCTGCAAGCTTCTTCTTGCGGACGTTCTCCTTTTTGCCATCTTATCGAGCTCGCCATCTCGTAGAGGTTGTCAGCACTGCAAAACATCTGCCTTCGAATGCCTTCAAACCTCACAGAGATCATTGGAAATCTCACACCAATATATATGCCTAAGTTCCCTAAAATAGAGGATTTTATCAATTATGTTATTGAATTTCAAAAGGCGTAATTTGAGCCCTAATTTACCCTCCCTATTAATTAAGTTTTATTTTTATTAACAACTTTATAATGTGTAGTTTGACCCCAATTTGTGTCGGATGAATTTTCTGGATGGAAGGCCATAGTTACAACTTACAACTTTGAATTACTTTTCATCTGATCCGTTCGCAAATATATTTTTTGAGCGCAGCCCTAAATTGTCATGCCAAGACGGCAAGACTGGTAAGTGAGTTACTAACAAACATCCTATGATGTTTCATATGTCTGTCAAGATCCAGCACAATATGCCACCAGATTCTTTGGTAAGTTAGTGAAGGTAAATGTTGTAAACTCATCAATAATCTTACAAGTATGGCAAATTATATTCAAGTGCAGCATTGACATTGGGCGCACCAGCTATGGCAAAACTTTTACTTCTACAACAGTCTCCGGTCTCTAACACCCAAATTGTACTTACACAGTCAAGCCATGTATCACAATAGTATCATAAAACTACATACTCATCTTCGCCGCAAGGACCTACATCAACAACCATGGTTCCGTTCTTTGTTGTCTCCAAATCCGGCAACAATTCCGTCTTGGACTCTGTCACATATTCAAAACAAACATATATTCATAACTGAAGATATTACATAGGAATTTACCAAATGCTCCCGAAATACTGTGTCAAGTATTCCGGGAGCATTTTGATAAATCGACCGTCTGACTATTTACTATGTTACCCGAAAAATGAATTTGGAAAATGTTGTTATATAGTGATGATAGTAAATATTACCTCGGACCAAAGATTCGGATCAGGAGTCTTATATATTTCTACTTTATTGATCACAACGGAAGGATCTTCGGATTCCTTCAACTTTTTACACCTAGTGTTCTCTGTGGTCGGAAGTAGCAAGTACTCACTCCGTGTCCGATTGATTTTTCTATCGAGCATTGCATCTGACAACAAATAAGCGGCTGGATCTTCGCAAGGATTTTTACTGAACGGTCGGGTATTAAACGCGTAGTCCCTAGCATTTTGGCTTTTTTGCCAAGTTGAAAAGGTTCGGGCAGGCCTTTGCAACTCACGCGGATATTTAATGTTGTGGAAAATTTGAACTGAGTAGCCCCATGAGATGGAAACAGTCCATTTATGCACTTTCTCGTAGCAAAAGGATTGCTGCAAGAGGGCAGCTGCGTCGAGGTTCATTGGGATAGTCAGACGGCTAAGCGCTTCATCCCGGTTGAGATTTGGAAAGATGGGCTTTGCTAAGTCGAGATGGTGAAGTGAGACCAATGGAGTCACTGGGTGTGCGGATAAAAGGCCGAATATGTTTCCCAATACATCACACTGTCATGTCAATTCCATTCAATTCAGTTTCACTTCAAAAACAGAAAATTTATCGAAAGTCAACGTAAAATGAAATATAACAAATCTGAACCTGGTGAAATCCGGCGTGCTTTGTAAGGGGAACTCCAAGCTCAGCCATACAGGCTTGAATACGATCATCTGATCCGTATAGAGTTGGATACCTTTCTAAACAAGGGTCTAGCATTTTTGCAAGGACATTCGCTAGTGCACGACTAACTGCAAATCCTCCGCCGCCAAATGCCATATCAAACGAGAAATCGATGTTTTGTCTATGTGTCTCCGAGTTCCCCCCAACATAGTAAAATTTATTATGATCCAGCTTCTCCAATACTCGAACCAAATTCTCCGGTACAAAAAATGTATCATCATCTCCCATAACATACCATCTCACATTTTCCATGTCCAATTTCACAGTCTCCAAAATTATTCGTGATAGCCGGATGGCAGAACGGTCGCCTTTTCGATGCTTATACTGGAATTTTGTGGTATCAGATGAGATTTTGATATGTGGAAGGGTGAGTGAATCATATTCATCATATTCATCATTGGTGATATTTTTCTCAAGCCAAACGAAGCCTCGCATTACATCCGGCTTCCACCAAAGTCTCGTGTAATTTTTTCGTTGATTCCAGAGTTTACTCGTTGAGGCAATGCCGAAGACAATGTGACTGAGACTGAGACTAGTTTTATTGCTGTGTTGATGGGAAATACCAGTCCAGTTCGAAGCTTGGATACTTATTTTCCGGTAGCGAAAATCGGAAAGAGGGAGTCTGATGCAGAAAATCAAATACAATACAAAGAGAATCAAAACAAGGAGAAATGAAAGCTTATTACAGAAGAAGTTCTTGATTTTATTGATGAAGGGTTTCATGATCAGAACAAAACTGAAAATGACACCTTCACAATGGTCATGTAATTTCCCATGGACTGTTTTTTTTCAATAACAAAAAAAACACTAAGAACTACACAAAAAATGACAACAAACATTATTGTCAACAATTAATTTTATTTTCATACATGCCATTTATGGATAATGAATTTCAGAATAGAATCAATGGGGGATAATGTAGCACTTTTACAAAAATTTATTATCAAAACCTTCATTAAATATTATTAATTTAAAACTGATCAACAATCACATTATATTTTGAAATACAGTGAGACGTGATCAAGAGCGTTGATAATCATAATTCAAACGGGTGATACTAATACCCCTGGAATTATGCATACATTATTTTGTGGATTAGAATTTATATGTTATTCTTTTTTTTTGATTGAAGAATTTATATGTTATTCTTGAACTCTTGTTTTTATTTTTTATGAGCATAATTATCATAACCAAAATCACTTGGAAGTGTGTCAAAATTTAGTAACAAGAATAAATATACATTTACTTATTGATTTGGAATATTGATAGAAAAGCATTATTTTGAATTTGATTTGACACAGAGTAAAGAAATTGGAAACATTAAAAACTTTTAGACAGTTTGGTTTTGTATGTTTGAAAGTAACTCTTTTTTCATTATGAATTGTTTGACTAAATTAGTTTCATATATTTTGATGTGACTTTGACTAGCATTTATCTAACTTTAATTAAACAGACTTTATAATACTAAAAGTTTCTTGTTGAATTAATTCCACTTGAGATCAGGAGAAATATGTTCTTTTGTGAGAGACGAGGCTAAATTATAACAATCGATTTTTATTTATCAAACGATTGAAATTTAGAATTGTATTAAAGAAAATTGATTTTATAGAACTGAAAAATCATTTGGTGCTTCCGATTTCACATTTTTAATTATATTTCATTTAGTAGTTGAACTCGTAACCAAAAAATTGTGATTGAAAGGACCAAAATGCATCTGCCTCTACGACATTCATGAATTAATGTAAGGATATTTTGGTCCATTTTGCATACATCATTTTTCTTACTATGTATTCTGATAATATAGATTCTGTATTTTAGACAACAAAAATTAGGGTTTATAACCTATACAACTCTAAAAAATGAACCTACAAATAATACTCAAAATAATAATAATAACAATAATTGAATACATGAATTTAAACAATGAAGCATTAAATCTTTCTCGACATCAATTTGCACATGTGATAAAATTAAATTGCCTTATTTAAAATATGGGTATTATTGAAATCAATAAGCTTCAACTCGGGCATATAACATATCAGTCACATTTTAGTTTCAAATTTTGTGCTTTTGTGATAATTGATGAATATCATATATGAATATGTAACATGAACACAAGTCCCAAGTTGTTTTATCTTGTTCAGTGAGCTTATACTATTGGAATATTTTATTAAATATTCATAATGGGACCGTAATATTTATCGAATATTTAAATATGCTATTATTAAAGATAAATCTATCAATTTAAGTGATCAAATATTGGTTAAGATTTTGGTGTGATAATTATAGTCATGGGAATATCCTGTGTAGATACCAAAGAGATAATTATCAATATCTTTGAGAGACGGATTTGGTAATTATCTCGTTTATAGATGCTAGTGTACATCTATAAATAGGGGTTATGGTCCCCGGTCTACCGTAATGTTCTCAATACTCTGTGACTCTCAGCAGTGTGTTGAATAGGGACATCCAGCTAGGCTAGAAGCACCAACCCTGTGTACTGCGTACATAATTCAGGTTTGTCGTTTCAAGTTAACTATTTATTATGCATACAGATTTCGTTGTGAGATTAAAGCTTCCACATCAAGGTACGCAATATGTACAATTCAGTTTCTTATGCTTAATCACCGATATGGTTATTACGATCCTGGGACACGCCATTTGTGTTTCTGCTGCGTTACTCTGATAATTTAAATTCTAACATATACATCAATAACTAATCTTATTATTACAATTTCGATATACGATTCTTACTCATACTCGAATTATTCATGCCTCGAAAGGGTGGCAAAGTGGGTGGCATGAGAACAAGATCAGGAAACATCTTAAGTTTGAACCCATACTAAACACTTTAAAGGTTAAATTCTTTAACTCTGTCGATTCTGTCACATTGTGGTGTGGTCGAACCTAGTTAGTGGGGTTTGCAGGCTATTGTGCTCAACTATAGATTTACTCAGTGCACACTCGAAGAGCAACGATTAGGGTTCCGATTCCAAAAACAAAATCATGCCGTCATAATTACATTATCTCATTTAGTTTTTATTGCAATTTATCAATCAATATACTACGAAACTTAATTACATAGTTTTGAGAAATTAATGTATACTCATAATCTTGTGTTTGAATATTGTTTTAATATTTGCGATACTACTCAATTCAGCATTGTGGTTATATACTCATATAGTTTTGAGACTGTGTTATATACCTACTCATGTTCAGCACTGTGGTAATATGACGCGGCGGAAGCCTTAAGGGAATCGTCAACGCGAAATTCAAATATCAAATTTTCTGGAGTCCACCAGGTTGACATAAGTCCACCCGTAAATAAAGGGAATCCACCCTAATCGTTGAGAAAACTCAATTGGTTTTATTGATTAAAAGATGAAGATTACATGAAAAGTAAAGAACATTAATTATATAAGAAAAAATATTACAAAGTTTTTCAAATCTAAAGATGTGGGATAAACCCAAAATCTTGAAATTCTTCCTACATCATAATATAATTATATAGTATCACTCGTTTAGCTATACTACTCATATTCAGTATTGTGGTTCCGTCAAATTAGATGAATGCACATGAGTAAATCTCATATACTCAGTACTCATATAGTTTTGAGATTGTGAGATATAGTTTCAACCGAACGAGATTTAAAGTAAAAATAACTACCAATTCCAACTCTCTGTATTTTTGCAAATCCAACCGCCTAATTTAATTAAAAGTCAATTTATTCTCACCGTTAGACTAAATCCTTCTGTCTCACAAAAGCAAAAAATCTCTTTAGATCTGAACCCCTCATATTCATACAGTTATATGTTCATGCAAATTTTATAGTGATGTAATTGTTGTTCATTTTAAAGTAATTTCGAATTCCATTCTATTTGATGATGCCACTTAAGTTTACACTCTACTTAAGATTATATATAATCAATTTTAATTAATCTTTTCGCAATGGTGGATAACTTCTCGAACCTTAAAAATCCATAAGTTAGGGGTTGAAGTAAAAATACATCTGGTCATACTCACTCTTCTTTGTTAATATGTTGTTTTGGATAATCTTCAGTTGAATTTTGCGGACAAAGAATCAATAAATATCTTTCAAATCAACGAAATGAAATACGAAAATATATATTTGTGTAGAGGACTTTGTTGACCTCGTGGTCATAATTCTATATATTTTATATATTTTGTTTTTGAAAGAGTATCTTTTGTAATGTTTTATATTAATTCTTGTAACATTCAAAGACATTTTATCTGATTTTAAAAATAAGAGGAAAGTTGTTTGATGGTAATTGAGATATAATTTTATTTTACATGATTTTTCACTGTTGCTATCGCTTACATGAAAATTACCTTCCCTCATTTAGTAATGCGTGCTCCAAATTCTCAATTTAATTACAAATTATGTTTTAATAAAATATTTTTTTATTACAAGACCTTTATTCTAAATTTCCAACTCAATTTTTAATTGAGAAACATGCATATATAATTATTTTAAATATAACGTATGAATATTTATTATTCATGTATTTATTTTTAGTAGGTGTATTCAATTGAGAGCATCAGAGATACAAAGGATAATCACTATCACTATCAGATGGAGAAAGGTTTGAATAATTGTCAACAGGTGGAGTTCGGTGTGAAGGAGAATCGAGTGGAGCGCTAAATGAAGGAACATCAAAACTGTTGGATGATTCTTCGCAACCAGGCTTCTTACAATAACATTTTTTAAACATGTCAGAACCAATTTTCTCGCATTGTCCATCAGTGAGTGCTTTACTTGTGCATCTTTTACTGCAGATTGTTGGAGTGCATACACCGGTGATGACTTTCTTTAAACATCCGTCTGCGTTGTCACTTACTTCTTTCAGTTCACTGATCTTATTGTCAGGTAAGTTGTATAACTCGTTTAGTTCGTCACTACCATTAATTTCATTGGCCTTCACAACTTCTACAGTAAATAAACATCGTTTAGTCTAAAATGTAAAGAACAAAAGTGCAAGATTATCATCTCATTAAATCAACCTCATTCAGTTAATTATAAAAAGAAAACAGATAATTGTATACTCACGTGAAGAAGCCACAAAAAGCACACAAATAAGAAAATTCAAAGTTTTAGTCTCCATGTTTGTTTGTATGTGATTCAATACTGGGATACATGGTATTTATAGGAAAAAATGAAAACTACTTTAACATGTTTTGAAAAAATATATGCATTTTAAGTAAAAACGTGCGAGTAAATAATTATTCACTATTCACAAGAAATTCTTTGTTAATCGATATGTTTCAAAATTTTAGGCATGTAAATTTTAAATTTTAAGTTTCCAAAATTCTATAATATTAATTGCAATAAATTTGTGCAAGATGTTTATACAAGTTCTAAAGGTACTGTATTTATTTCAGTTTTAGTCTTCTTGTTTTAAACACAAATATTATAGTATTTTAAGAGCGTGGGTTCGAAAAAATAAATAGAAAGAAATAATGTATGAAGAGTAAATCTAGAAATGAAAAACTATGATATAAAAGTCATTTAAGAAAATAGAAAAATTATAAGGAGTCACATGAAATGGAAAATAAGAATGCATGTTGACTCTAATTAATTTATTAAACTAACAATTTTTGGTCTCTCTCAGATACATTTTTGTGAGAACATCTTTATTCTTTAAGCAGTTTGAAGTCAAAAACGAAGAGTAGGTTCTAAAAGGGAAAAGAAAAATGGTGAATTGGATTTACGATGATTAAACAAAAACTTATCATAGGCACGTATTTGTCAAATAAACTTTATTATTTTAGGGTGACCTACGTCGAATCAAAAGAGAAAATCTTATACTACGTTATGCTACTAAGTACTGCTTATGCTAGTCTACAAGTTACAAAGTTTTTGCCCTCTAACATGGAGTACCTCAAATAAGTACTAACGACATACTTAAGGTGGTTTTAAAATAATAATAATAACGCAGTAAGAACCTTACTTCAAACTTAGGTCAGTGACAGTAATCTAAAACGGTAATGAAATCATACGAATTAAGGACGGATTTATTTAGGTTAAAGTATCGAACATTTTATATTTAACTCTTGCTCAAACTCTCTCTTTGTTGGATGCATAAAACTAGAATTATATTATCTCAACCTCATGGTCTATTGATCTATAATTCAAATATGCTATAAACTTAACCTAATCAAATTGTGTTTGTCACTCTTGCCCACATACGTTGTCCTAAACTGATTTATGAATCCTATACACCATAAGTACAACTCTCATACCATCTTTAGACATTTGAAAAAGTAGAACATGTATATGATTAAAGATAAAACTTTTTAAACATAATGTAATTATGAATTGCAAAAATTTATGTCTTGCATTCAATTTAACCTAAGAAATCCATAAAGATCTCTTCTACAATATGATTACTCACTTGTAATGATTATATAACTGAACATGATGTATTTCTAAACTAAATATTCAATACACTGAAAGTAAGTGTAAATTAGCCTGATGTTGCGTAGCTCTGTCTCAAGTTATTGGACAGTGAACGTGTGTCGTTGTACACGTCATATTATTCCTCTATTCTCCACTAGTATATCGGCTAAGTAAGGAACGATCACACAGAGAATGATAGATTCGTTTTCTTCTTGAAACTCAAAGAACTACTGGGTGAGTGTGATTGTGCGCATAGCAATGCGCGTGAGAATAACAAGAAATGAAAACAGTGCACCAGAGAGTGCGCAAGCGGAGACTAGTGCAATCAGTAACAAACTTATATCGGTTCGAACACTCTCACCTGAATGTATACTTTATCATAAACCTCAACCTCTAAGCATCTGTACTTCCGGTTCCATGCAAATTAGTATCCCGTCAAGGCGTCCTAATATGTACACATATTTCGATAAAGTTTAATCTGGTATTGATTCGCAACTTGTCTACAAACTTACGAATCCCATCAACGTAGTAAGAATCTATCCTAGCTTACTCCTAATTGTCACCGTCAAGCTGTTAACTATTTCAAAAATCAATAGTAAGTAATTCAAGTAAGATTACGGTTCAAGGCTCCCCCTACTTAAACGGCTAAAACTCTCCTACAATCTGCACATCAAATCAATGTTGAAATGAAATGAGCATTAAATACAAGTCTCACAAGTAAAATATCATAAGTTCATGCTCAACCGATATAATAGATTTAGCCAAACTTGCTCATGTTCAACATCTCAATCTCTAAATAACAATACTCAATACTCAAAAAAAATAACAATACTCAAGGATTGTGGTGAAGAATGCTGCTTGTGCGCCGACTGGAAACTTATGCTCTTCGTCCTTGTGAACAATTTTCTCATAGTATTTAGAAATATGATATGCGAGGTTTTGAAAAACATATTGTATAAAGAAACTAATATGAATTGAAATTTATTTCTAATGTCCACACCTCTTCTGATTTGTAGGATATGAAAGAGTCAATGAAACAACTAGTAGTGACATAAATGCTGCCACTAAAGAAGTGCACAATATGCACATCAGCTAACCATATAATATGCCCATGTCCATAACCCCTAGTAGATGAGGACGTGAATGCTATTACAGGATATTAAAATTCAAACAATATATGGCAGCAAACACAATCCAAAGAGAATTGGTGCAACAACAATTAGTAACGAGACAATTGACTATCATCATCACGTCAAAGGTCGCCATACAATCTCTCATTCTAACAAAAACACCAATACAATAAATTAAATAAAATCCAGCTTTGATAATTATAGTTTAAGAGCTTATACAAATGGCAAAGCCGCACGATGATGATATCTTGGTATAATGAAACTCTATCTCATTTTTTATGGGATGAGAGACAGACGAAGTGGGGTTGGCCTAGTGGTTAGGCACCCACTACCTGAGCCATGAGGTCTTGAATTCGAGTCATGGGGTAGGAGTGAAATTCCTGTGATCCCTTTTTAAAAAAAATGGGATGAGAGACAATGACTCATTTTCTCCGCGACAAGATATCGGAGATGTTGCTAAAAATGGGTGAAACTGGATATTACACTGTATTTCCTTTAGCCTCCGTTTGGTTGCATGAAAAATGGATGAAAAAACTTTAATGGAAAATTTAAAGGAAAATATTTGGATGTGTTTTGTTGTATCAAGGAAAATTAAAAAATAACAAAGGAAACAATGTAAACTTTGTCCTCTTAATTTTTCATGTGAAAATTACTTTCCTTTACTTTTTTCCTTCAATTTTTTTCACTTTTCCCACATCCAAACAGAGGATTAGAGTATCATGTTATTGAATTGATTCTGATGGTACTGGTTGCAACAATTGTTATGGAAAGAGCATTTTCTGTAATGACACCTACCAAGATAGATTTGCATGATAAAATAGAAGACGACTTTCTCAATGATAGCTTGGTGTGCTATAATGAGAGGGATGTGTTTAATAACATTGACAATGAAGTTACTATGAACCATTTTTGAAATATGAAAACCCCTAAATATGTCCTTTTTATCAAAATTATTTGTATTAATGTATTCAATCTATCTTTTAAAGACACTTAGTCCGTCACTGTTGACATAAATGCAGAACTCAATAAGTTGTTGACAGCGCGTCGTTGTGCACTGCAAATCTAAATTTATATTCCTACTTAATACTAGTGTAGCAGTATGCAGGGTCGAACCCATGAGAATGTAATCTAGTGTCGGAGTTAACTACAACTAATAATTATAGTTGTTCTAACTAGATAGTCCCGCTAGGGTTGTTACCTATTTCTAGTTCTATCTTCTATTATCCGTTAGAGTCTCAAGAAGATGTAACAATTACCTAATCAAACTACCACAATAGCTCCACTGCTAGGCTTTACTACTATGACAATTCAATTAGATATCATGCAATTGCTATAAACCTAAGTTCACTGCTAGGCTGAGTTAGGCAAATAACAATACATGCAATTATAGCAAAGAACAGAATTAACTAGAATAAAACTTGCTATTCAACAGTCTCATACAACATTGCAACTCAATTCCCCAAACTGTAGGAAATTTAGCTACTCATAGAAAACATTGTACAAAACAAAATACTGAAATTGAGTTCGAAGAGTTATCAATTTTGGAGACTAACAGTGAAGCTTGATGTCCAATTTCTATCCTCAGCTCTGGAATTTCGCCGTCCAAGAAGCTCTCTCCGATTAGGAATGAAACCTACTCAAAAAGCTGCTGATTTTCTGATTTGGGTCGGGCCGAACCAACCGCGGACCCTTAAGGAATTGAATCCGCTGACCCTTAAGAGTTTCTGTAATTGCAGTACCGTCCGCGGATGTAAATTCCTCAATGTCCGCGGCTGACGTCATCTAGTTGCTTTTGCTCCTCTCCTTCTTCTTCGTGCTTCGAGTTCGTTTAGAATTGCTCCATAAGCGTGTTAAATCTCCATTGCACTCCAAATATGCCTGAAACGCAAAACACTACGAAAAGGTAATATTTCACAAATAAAGCATATAAGAACAACGGAAATAAGACAATGATGGATCGTATAAATACGCTCCATCAACTATGCTCTTGTTTCACAATATGAATAGTGTTTTGATGAACTGAGTAGGATACTTTGAAATAATAAAAAATAATGCATTACTCCCTTAAGATAGCAAAAATGAGTTAAATCTCAACCGTTAGATTATAATTAATGAACGATCGAAATTGTGTCCTACCGTCTAACGAAAATTAATCTTCCTCCAAGAACTTTACCCTTAATCTACCATCACAAAATGATCTAACGACGTCTTAGATGTTGCGAATACATTTTTTAACTCATGCTCATAAAATTAAGTTAATCTTCTGTATTCGGAAACGTGTAATTTGATAAACGAGGATTTTACTCGACGTATATCAACCACATACAATAAATATTCTTCACAAGTAACTCTAGAAGAGAAGTTGATATTCATGATTGCGTGACGCATGTCTACGTTCCTCTAAAATTATTTAATTTAAGATCAGGAAGAAGGTTCGAAAATTTGGGGTTTGAGTCTTCACCAATCAGTAAATATCTAGAATCGATTTTTTTTAAACATTATTATTTTTTTGAAAACCCCACCCGCTAAAGCCCCACTGCTTTAGCACCCACCAGGAATCGAACCCATGACGTGTGGCTTATAATACAACCTCCACTGCCACTAGGCTAGCCCTTGGTGGGCAAAGAATCGATTAATTCAGAGCTCGATATTGTGAATATCAATTAAAATTTCTAAATTAGAGGAGAGAGATACGATATTTGACTTTGAAATGGAATAATTTTCCATATTATCCTAGTGAGAGACGGAAAATTCCTCATTTTCATTTACAAAATTTAAGGACACAAAAAGTGATTTGAAACATAATATTAAGATGCGTTTACATAAGCCAAAATAATTACAAAATCACTTTCATTTTTGAAAATGCACCAGCTCTTTTGAAATTTCAAATGTAACTTCAAATACTCCCTCCGTCCCATTATGAGTGTCCCATTTCCTTTTTGGATGTTTCAAAATGATCTTCCCATTTCCTAAAATAGAAATTTTTTTACCTATACATTTACACTATCTTTCATACTTTTTATCCCACTCATTCTCTTTCTTACTTTTTATCTCACATTTTTTAATTTTCTTAAAAACTGTGAAAGTTCTCAAATGGGTCACTCAAATTGGGACGGAGGGAGTATAAAATTTTAAAAGACATCGTAATTGTGGCAAACAACTATGATCTAAAGAAATTTTATTTTCTACTTAAGCATATTCTAATGAAAAAATATGGCGACTAGTAGTATGAAAAACATTGATAGTGTTAGTATTTTTCAATGCATTGCTTGGCTGAGAGAAAGAAAATGGATACAACATAAAATAAATCACATTACATAAAAAGATGGTGATGTGTTAAGTTTTTTCTAGATCATTCCATCAGCCAACAAAGAAGATACCTTGTCCATTTTTTTCATCTTTCATCGCAACCCCCCTCAATCCTCAATCTCAAGCCTCATCCAATCCAAACCCTCAAATAATCGATACCCTTTTCCCAAGTTTGGATCTTGAATCAGAAATGGCAAATCTTTATGTGAAAGCGGTGCCCCCGGCCGATCTGAATCGGAACACCGATTGGTTCATGTATCCGGGAGTTTGGACAACCTATATTTTGATACTCTTTTTCTCCTGGCTTATTGTCTTGTCCCTATTCCGCTGCTCAGCTGGTACCGCTTGGACAACTGTCAATTTGGTTCACTTCATGGTTGTTGCTTTATCCAATCTCTCTATTTCTTTATCCTAACAATTAGTCCTAGCTTAAATTGATCAACTAATTTTGATGTTGATTGACCTACAGGTGACATACCACTTTTTCCATTGGAAGAAAGGAACCCCATTTGCCGAAGATCAAGGTATTTACAACCGATTGACGTGGTGGGAGCAGATTGATAATGGCAAGCAACTTACGCGTAATAGGAAATTCTTGACTGTGGTGCCTGTCGTGTTGTAAGTCCCCTAGATTTTCTTTAGTTTTTTTTCAATAGTTGTGTTTCTTTGCTGTAAACATACAGTCAAAATGTTGAGTAATTTAGTTGAATTTATTGTATATGCATTCTAGTATTTGTGGAAATAGGATGGTTGGATGATTAAGCCGACTCAAACTTGACATTTGTACAAAATGACAAAATGGGTATACAATAGGCAGTGCTGTTTGTTATCCCTTTTCTTCCTTTCCTATAACATTGTGTGGTATGAAACAGACTAAAGTGAAAGTCACTTCTGTCTCCGTTTAATTGATACATCTTTTATTGTATGCAAGTTATATTGGTTTATCTGTTTGTTGAATGCTGGTTAGGCTTTTTCTTGTGTGCAAGTTATATTTGTTGTTGGTTTGACTCACTTCAACTCTATCTCAAAATTAGCAATTGCGTTTTGGCAAATATCTGTCATATCTATGCCTGATAAATTATATGAAAGCTTTTTCCTACTATAATGATGTCTCCTTTCGGTGCAGGTACTTGATTGCATCCCACACAACAGATTATCAACACCCAATGCTATTTCTAAACACACTAGCTGTAATGGTGTTAGTAATAGCTAAATTTCCCAATATGCACAAGGTTAGAATTTTCGGGATCAATGCAGATCAGTGAGCGGGGGTTGTGATTTCAATTTCGTACTCCCAAACATTACATGTTGCCTATGATCAGCTGGTTCCTTGGTTCATTTGTAGATA
The DNA here is from genome assembly GCA_006409495.1 of Sedum album. NCBI lineage: Eukaryota > Viridiplantae > Streptophyta > Magnoliopsida > Saxifragales > Crassulaceae > Sedum > Sedum album. The sequence continues at coordinate 74,872 of QZGG01000822.1, read as the reverse complement.
TTAGCACAATGAAGAAGCAACTAAATAAGTAATGTTCGTTCATCATTGCTCGTGTCTGATGTTTCGTGAAAAAAAGTATATATGCAGAGAGTTTTTCTTTTTCTAATAGCTTACATTTCCATTTAGTAAAAACAAATATACAGCAGTGAAGTTGGCGTCCATAACGACATTGGTCTCTTTCTTCGGTTTAAATAACCAGGTTATACAGGGAATAATGTGGTTAACCAAGTGAGCTGGAGAGTATTAGTGGAAATATACTCATTTTTTGAGTTAAGTAGTGTGTTTGGTCATTCTTTCTTTTCATTTTGAACAATCGATAGTAAGATGGAAGATCAATTTTGATTGCCTGTATTCATTCGTCAAGTGTTTTAAATTCCAACAGTTTAAAGGACACTTTACTTGTGTAGTTCACTCGATTTTAATTATAACAACATTCAATAAAATAGAAACAGAAAATATGCAACTCAAACTTTAACATATCTAAAAGTATGAATATAACAAATTAAATTAGAATATTATTTCAGTGACTAACATACTTAAGTAAGACGGAAGAACATTATTTCACCTTGAATTCTATCAATTTAATAGTTTATATTGATAACCGTTAATCTACATTCACTCTGTATTTTTTGTCAATTCATTCAAGATTTAATTGAAAAATAATTTAATTTCAACTGCTAGATTAATCTAATCCAATGGTTGAAATTAAATCCTCTACTTAAGTTATTTGTTTCTATTAAAATTTCATCTCGAGACAAATATCAAAAACTATAAAAATACTTATAAAAACGATTTGTCATGATATATTATTCAAAATATAATAAAATAATATATTATCTTTAATAAAAATTAATTAATTTAACGAAAAAGTCCGTAAAAAGTCCGATTTTGGCCCGGTCAATCATAAGTCAACGGGCTTTTGGGCTTATGAATTTTGTGGAGGCCCGGCCCAGCTCAATTTTTTACGTTTGGCCCGAATATTTACTGGTGTTTAGGGCTCGGGCTCGGAATATTCGGGTGAGGTCCGGTCCGATCCGGCCCGATGAACACCCCTATGTAGTTGTGTGTGCCAATCAAAGATGGAATGTAGTTTAGTCAAAAAGTTGTGTTCAAATTCTAATTAAGAAGCAGTGCATTGTCAACTTAGGAAATTTAACTAAAATACTTGGAAGTATGTCAACTTTGAAAAATAATTATTTATCAAAACGGAAATTTTTCTTGATGCGATTCAAATGAACAGTCACACATTCCAACTTTGTTGTACGTGTCATACAAGATACTAGCTAATATCCTCATAGCAAGATTGAAGATTGTTCTACCAGATATAATAGATTCTGCCCAAGGAGCTTTTGTGAGTGGTAGGTCGATCATAGGTAATGTCTGTTTGGCCCAACAGATACTTGTAGGGTCAGAAGAACCTTAGTGATAGGCTTGTCTGGAAGATTGACCTGAGGAAGGCATATGACACGGTTAACATGGACTTTCTGGAGCTAGTCATGATTTTATTAGAGTTCCCTCACAAATTTGTGGTTTGGGTAATAATTTGCATGAGATTAGCTCATTTCTCTATTAATATTAATAGAGAGTTAGTTGGATATTTTGCTGGTAAGCGTGGCTCGCATCGAGGTGACCCTCTGTCACCCTTCCTGTGAAGTACTTAGGTGTCCCATTGAATAGTAAATGTTTAACTGCGTCTGAGTGCTCTAAGTTGGTGCAAAAAATTATCAAGAGATTGAGGTCTTGGAGTTGTAGAATGTTATCGAGGGTTGGTAGTTGTTGCTTGATTAAGGCAGGCTACGGTCCTATAATGGGCTAGAGTGTTTATTATCCCTAAAAAGTGGTTAGTGTGTTAACATGATTTGTGCAAGATTCCTTTGGAATGGTATTTTTGAAAAAAAAGGTAGCCACCACTTTAAATGGGATAATATGTGCTTGGAGAAAAGGTAGCCAACATCTATCAGAAGCTGAAAACGAGGGGTGCTAAGGTTGATTGGGGTGAGCTGGCTTGGAGAGCGTTCAATTCCTCTCAGAATGTTCAGTTTTATATGTTGGCTTGTTGCGAATAACAGGCTTGCTACGAAAGATAGGTTATATGGCAGAGAAATGCAGATTTCTTAGGTTTGTGTGTTGTGTAGGACCTGCCCCGGATTTAGAAATCATCTCTTTTTTGAATGTAGTATTGCCAAATCCATCTTGAATTCAACTATGCAATTTTTGAATTTCATGTTGGTGCCATGCCATTGGCACTTGCTGATCCCTTGGTAAATAATCTCTTGAGAAAGGGCAGGTTGAAGACTCTATTGGTGGTGGCTGGTATTACAATGGTGATGTCTGAGATTCGGTTTGGTAGAAATAAAATGATCTTTAGAAATGAGGAGGTAAATGCTGAAGTTATTTGCAGGAGAATAAGATATGCTATGAAGCTGAAGATTTGTGCAATTAGAAGTGATGTGTTCAAGGAGGATGATATGAGGTGGCGGAGGCGCTTTGGTTTTGTGCTTTAGCTTTGGTGTCTCTTGGTGTTTTCCTCTTTGACTAGTATTTAGTTTCTTTTTTTTAGTTGTTGTTCCTAGTAGTCTGTTCTGGGTGTTTGCTCTTGGTCTCAGTGTATCTGGTTTGTTGTCTCACCATTTTTGTTTAATGAATGCATCATTTACTAAAAAAAGAATGTGCTTTTACATGGTGTTCTCTTGATAGCAAGCTTCAAGTTTAGTCTGATTTGAGTAGCAAAATTAACAAGTTCCTGCAATCTCATTATCTCAACACATAGTTTACTGACTCACAATTTTCACTCCAAGGCCAAGTAAAAAAAGAATTTACAAGTGAAAAGTAAAATTGTAGAGGGATTATATCAAATTACCCAAGAAAAACAGGAAGGGCGTGAGCCAATGTGACAAAAAGAAATTAACTGAATATCTGGTATAACAAACAAAGGCATGTGCCATTTTAGAAACTTGTATATTCACTAAAAATAATATTTTTCGACGTTATATATACTGATAATTAGGTCTATCACTTTTTGGGTTTTGTATAAAACGAGTTCAACCCGTATCTGACCCGCGTAGTAAAATTCGGGTTCGGGTTTATTAATTGTAATGTCGAACCCGATGTAAACCCGATCTGTATATTCGGATACGGGTTTCGATTCTATCACGTTAACAAAATCCTTCAAAATTATCTTAAGCTAAACGGTCATCTAGCTCATTCAATTCAAAAAATATTATAAATGAATAAAAGATGAAGATGGCCTACTTGATCAATCTATACTAGGAAAAATAATTTAAACAGCACAATATACATGATGTTTTTCAAATATTATTATAAATATATAAATATGTCTTTATATGATATGATGCGGCTTTATATGATATGATGCGGGATTGCGGGTTCGATTATTTTTTTAATTTTAAACTCATGCCTATATAATTATAAATTATAAATTTTGTGTACAACCCGCCCCAATCCCGTAAAAAATTCGGGATTGCATGTTGGGTTTGAATTTTCAGGTAAAAAGTCCGAGGCCTATGATAATGCTTCATATTTTGATATATGCCCACAAGCGAGACAAACAAGACTTCATTTCCATCAAAAGTTCTGACAATATAAAATATTTATTTGATCAAATACATATAGAGGGGAAGTATCATGTGGAACCTCCTCTTTCCATGGATCCATGGATCCCCCTTCATCACCGTTGATTGCATTTTTTGTGTTCACCAGATTGTGCCACGTGTTTGCATTTTTGAAATGCACATGTGAGTTGCAAATGACAAATGCACATGTGAGTTGCACATGCTCATATGCGCTGGCACAATCTGGTGTGTCCAAAATGCAAACAGTAAATGCAATCAACGAATGCAATGAGGGATTCACGGATCCATAAAAAGGTGGGGGTTCCACATGATACTTTCCCTACATATGGATACTTGGGGACTATTTTAGGTTCCAATGTTCTCATAGTCAAGATTCTTCCTTATCATTGTTGAAGATTTCTCTAGATACACTTTGGTATTCTTGATGCAAAAAAGGTTGTGCCAAGTGATCATATTATACATTTTCCAATACGGCCTTTACTAAATTTCCTGTCAAAATCAAATTTTGAGATTAGAATGGTGTTAATTACGAAAAACCACCTTCTTAATAGGCTACATTCCATGCCACCACCCTTATATTGTAATATTACATTCGACCACCTGTATAACATTTGACGTTTCCAAACAACCACCTATCACTGTTCCGTCAAATTTTCTAGTTAAATATGTTAAATTTTTAATATAATAATAGTATTTTTATTACAATACACCACCTGTATAATAAATATGTGTCCACTTCACCACCTTTATAATCAATTTGGTTTCCATTTAACCACCTCTCCGTTAACTGCCGTTAACTGAGGTGGTTCTTTGAAAACGCTAGTAATTATAAAGGTGGTCGAATGTAATATTACAATATAGAGGTGGTGGCGTGGAATATGGCCTATTATGCGGGTGGTCATCTGTAATTAACCCTAAATTATATCACCAGACATCATTTGCCCATACACCAAAATAAAATGTCATAGTAGAAAGGAAGTGTAAACACATTTTAGATATTGCAAGATCACTGAAGATACAATACCAAATACCAAATACCAAATAATTTTTGGGGAGAATGCGCCCTAATTGCAACTTATATCATCAAAAGATTACCTTCAACAGTTCTACAAGGGAAGTCACCCTATGAAGTTTATTTCCATCAAACTCAAGCTATGAACACATGAGTGTTCTTGGATGCCTGTGTTTCATGATAAATACACTTCTTGGAAAACTAAAGTTCGACACTTGTTGAACCCTTGGATTTTGATGATGACAAGTGATCAATATTGACTAGTGTATTGAGTGTGCAAATTGTACTTTAGTGGACATACCAGCGATAGTCAGGTCGTGAACAACGACTAGTCGGTAGTCGTTGGTCGTTCCGGATATTTCGATTAGAGAAAAATCAAGGACAAATCCTTTATCATTTTGATTGATTGTACTGTTTAAAATAATATTCTAACTGCCGATTAGATTTGTAAATCAAATATTGATTGAAGAATTGATTAGATTTAAACTTTCCTAATTATATCTTGCATGATTGTAGGGTTTGTTGGGGAAGGAATGCGACTCGATATAAAAGCCTGGAGCGGCAGCCAGGGTCTGTGTGACTTTGTGAGAAAGCGGTGAGCAATCAAGAACAGAGCACAAGGTGGCGAGTCAAAGCAGCAAAGGTGTAATCGGAATCACGTTCATCACGTTGGTTCGATTACATTAGGTAGCAAGTTAGAGATTTTATCAGTCCGTCTAACTTGAGACAAGGAGTGTTGCTGAACTTCGATTTATTGCTGGTTGAGGAACAAAGGCTGCAGCTTAGAACAGTAGTAAACGAGGAGTTGTACTGACTGATCAAGTGTAGTCACAGACCAAAGGCATTAATAAAATTCGAAGTTGAGAATCCTTCCAGTAACTGCTGGAAGGGGTGGTTTTTCCCAGTTGGGTTTTCACCTAAAATAGTGAGCATTCATTTACTTTTCGTTCTTTAAGTTACTTTTAATAGTTCCGCTGCAACTAGTCGTATCGAGGGACAAGTCGACCCTCACGACTAGTAACACAAGCTAACCTCGATCCAACAACACTCGAACAAGACCATGTATATTCCTAGTATACCCATTTAGACAAAGAATACAAGTATTTGATTTGCAATTACATTCAATGCATGTCAGCATAGATATCATATTTCGAGAATTTATATTCCCTAATAAGAAGTTACCTAAAAGAGGAGATCATATCTCCAGTGTGGATTTCTCACTATCCATTGTTCAATTATTGAGATTCCAGATCCAAATTATTTACAATAAATTATCTCAATTTTTTATCGAGCAGATAAATAGTAATTTACAATTACATGAAACAAGTTCAGAACATAATATTCCAACAAAGAAGTCTTCAAGAATAAGAAAGACCTTGTTTACTTACAGAACTATATTTGCAACGGTGCATCAAAGGATTCTCACAGATATCATATTATCGATTATGTTGATTGCAACGCATGCTCTACGTCATATCGAAAATATGCATTACAGTTGACAGTAGAGACATAATCCACAAGTTACACGCAAGATAATAAATTTCTAGAGTGGAACAAGTTGTGAAAGGAAATATCAGCTTTAAATAACACTTGGACAATGCCTGATCACTTGACAACATGTTATAGTATGTAAGTGGGTACAAAAAATTAACATTCAGGTTGGACAATAACGTATTACAAGGCACACTTGGTTGCAAACGGTTATACATAACTGTAGGGACTTGATTATTATGAAACGTTTGTTGGAAATTTTGTATTCCCTAAGTGAAGAAAATTCGGGTGCGCCCAAATAGATGAGTAAAATCGAATTATATCTCAATATTGAAATCCTTGCAAGGTTATTTGAGATTTAATAATCATACGTCAACATCTAAATATTAATGGATTAAATATATGCATGGGACATATTATTTTAATCAATAGTATTAACTGTTTAATTATTTGGGTCTTATTGGGCCTAAATATTTGATCAACGTAACAATATGACTTAGTCATATTAACATATCTGCAGTTAAGCAGATAAGGAACCGTTTGAAGAGTTGGCGGTTTTGGGAGAACGGTAATCTCCAGACTCATAAATTGTAGTTTCTTCCTCATCTGATGTACAAAAAAAACAATTTCTTGCAGTGCGTGTTCGGTGTGTGTTTGTGGTGTAAGCTGAAGATCGTTTTCGTTTCGAGAGTCGGCTTAAAGTGCAAAGCGTAAACTCTGTTGTCATTGTATCCTGTGAAGGTGTTGTCTGTGAATCCAGCACTCGTGGGAAGGCAATCAACCTTTAAGGAGAGCGCCAAGCGTGCCTCGACTCAATTCTGAATCCATTCAGTCTGGTATTGTATTTGTTGTTATAAATTGTAGTACTGTTGAGTTGCTTCTGATGTTTGTTCTAATGTTTCCGTCACTTTTATTATCTACTGATTAATTAAGTGTTTTTGAAAAAATAGCATGTTGTGATTCTTGTGTACAGTTTCAATTGCATGTTGAAAAGTCAATTACTTGTTGAAAAATCAATTGCATGAAGAAGCGCTATCACTGTGTTTACTGAAAGAGTAGATTTATTATTAATGGTTTCATGTTTTAACATTCTGTTGATTGAATCTGTCATGCTAATGATTTGAGTTTGTATTTTAAACGTTATTGTTTGTTTAATGCATGAAGTGCAGACACTGTCACTTACATTTGATTACTGTTAATCAATTTGTATATTTTTAAACTGTTAATTTATAACTTGTTCCGAGTATTGTATGATATTGTTTGCTGTGTTATATCATATCTGTGCACGTTTGCTTTGGTTTGGTGAGACTAATCTGGGTTAAAACTTATTTGTGTTATTGTTGTTATTCTGCTAGTATATTGCTATTAGAATTGCTTGTTTTGTTTGAAGTCAGTTTGCATTCGGTTCACTTGCTTAATTAACTTCTCAGTTTGTTTGTTAGTCACTAATAATCCAACAAACTTAAAGGTTGAATTTATTATTGGTTAATAGTTACTAATTTGACAAGTTATTGTAGATATGAGTTTCAAAAACATGGATGTTGATCCTACGACGCAGCAACCTCTTACTGATGTGGCTATTGGAGTGGATCCAACAGTTACTGTTGCAGCAAGTGGAGTGCAGCCTACTCCTGGTGTGGGGACAGGTAGTGGACTTATGGGTCATGCTTCTATCACACCTCAGGCTGTACTGCAGGGGTTTAACCCAGTTACGCCTGCCGCCGGGAGTGGATCTGCGGATCATTTTCCGTGCGGAGCTTTGACTCGAGTGCCACCTGCAGTGATGCCGGCCGAAAAATCGGAGAAATTCAGTGGTTTGAACTTCAAGAGATGGCAACAGAAGATGCTCTTCTATCTGACCACTCTGGGATTAGCTCGATACTTGACTGAGGATCCTCCTGCTCTTAGCGAGGATGAGGCTGATTTTCAGAGGCGCATGGCATATGATGCATGGAAGAATTCTGACTATTTGTGCAGAAATTATGTCATGAATGGCCTTAGCGATGCATTGTACAGTGTGTACAGTACTAAGCAATCTGCTAAGGAATTGTGGGAGTCTTTGGACCACAAATACAAAGCTGAGGATGCTGGCTCTAAGAAGCATATCGTGGGCAAATTCCTTGAGTTTAAGATGGTGGACTCCAAGACTGTCATGAGTCAGATGCAAGAGTTGCAGTTGATTCTCCATGGAATTCATGCTGAGGGGATGGAGATTAGTGAATCTTTCCAAGTTGCCTCTGTGCTCGAGAAGCTGCCTCCTAGTTGGAAGGATTTTAAGTACTATCTCAAGCATAAACGCAAGGAGATGAGTCTTGAAGAAGTTATTATGAAGCTTCATATTGAGGAAGAGAACCAAGGTTCAGAAAGAAGGTCAAGATTGACTTCTAAGAAAGCTAATGTTGTGGAGCACGGTGAAGGCTCAAAGAAGAAGAAATCTTCGAAGAAGCTGGCTCCGAAGGGCAAACCCTTAAAGAAGAAGCAGCCGCCCAAGTTTCAGGGAAAATGCTTTAGGGAAAATGCTTTAATTGTGACATAGAGGATCACAAATCGTATGAGTGCCCAATGCCAAAGAAGAAAAAGGAAGTGAATCTTGCTGAAGAAGATGAAGATCTCCTTGTGGCTGTAATTTTTGAGTTAAACCTGGTTGACTCGAATGATCGAGAGTGGTGGTTAGACACCGGAGCTACCCGACATATTTGCTCGACCGAGAGCGCCTTCTCTGTCTTGAATAAGACTAAAGCAGGAGAAAAGGTGTATATGGGTAATTCAGTTACGTCTGAAGTGAGAGGTAAGGGCACTGTAATTCTCAAGTTTACTAGTGGAAAGAAATTACAGCTGAATGATGTCTTGTTTGTTCCTGATGTGAAGAAGAACCTGGTTTCTGGAACTGCACTGGATAGCCATGGGTTTAAGATGACTTTTCAGTCCCAGAAGGTGGTCCTTTCCAAGAATGGCATGTTTGTTGGGAAAGGCTTTGTGAAAAATAGCTTATGGAAGTTGAATGTAATTGGTATCATGTCTAATGTAATGTCTAAAGCTATGAATAAAAATGGTTCTTCTATTTATTTGCTTGAGTCCTGTACTTTACGGCATGAAAGGTTAGGACATGTTAATAATGAATCAATTAGAAAATTGATGAATTTAGAATGTATATCAAAATTTCAAATTGATTCTAAACATAAGTGTGAGACTTGTGTTGAAGCAAAATTAACAAGGACATCATTTCATTCAATTGAAAGAAAGATTGAACCACTTGAATTGATACATACTGATTTATGTGATCTAAAATTCATGCCGACTAGAGGTGGCAATAAATATTTTGTGACTTTCATTGATGATAGTACAAAATACTATTGTACCTATTTGCGCAAAAGCAAAGATGAGGCAATTGAGAAATTTGCCACTTATAAACTAGAAGTTGAAAATCAGCTTAATAAGAAAATCAAAAGAGTAAGAAGCGATCGCGGTGGTGAATATGTAGAACCGTTTGGGGTGTTTTGCGCACAACACGGTATTATTCATGAGGTCACTCCACCTTACTCACCTCAATCAAATGGTGTCGCGGAAAGGAAAAACCGGACACTAAAAGAAATGATGAATGCAATGCTATTAAGCTCTGGACTATCCCAGCCAATGTGGGGGGAAGCCATCTTGTCAGCAAATTACCTTTTAAATAGGGTGCCCCGTAAGCATAATGACAAAACCCCTTATGAATTATTCAAAGGAAATAAACCGTCTTATAAACACTTGCGAGAGTGGGGGTGCCTTGCAAAGGTATTAGCACCTATTCCAAAACGAATGAGAATAGGATCAAAAACCATTGACTGTATTTTCATTGGTTATGCGCATAACAATACAACGTATAGATTCTTAATGTTTGAATCACAGAATCCAGATATCTATAAGAATACAATTTTGGAATCTAAGAATGCATCTTTCTATGAACATGTATTCCCATATAAGGGTATGAATATGCATTTGGATTCTTCTCACCAGGAATCATTTTTTGAATCTGAAAAGCATCAGGGAGATGATACTGGAAATGAGTCGGATTTGGATGAATTGAGAAGAAGTAAGCGTGTTAGGGTTGAGAAGTCATTTGGTCCAGATTTCTTAACTTACATGCTTGAGGCTGAACCGCGAACTTACAAAGAAGCGGTAAGTTCAGTTGAAGGTCATTTATGGAAAGAGGCTATAAGAAGTGAAACTGACTCAATTATGCAAAATCATATTTGGGAGTTAGTTGATCTTCCTCCTGGTAATAAACCCCTTGAAAGAATTCAGAGTATATTAAGTTGGTAGAGTGTGGAAGAATGACAAGTAAGGAAGTAAACAAAGAAAAGTTGAGAAAAGAGTATTGATTGTACTGAATAACAAGAGTACACAAGTAGGGTATTTATACAAGTCTTAGAAAACCATGTTGGCCTAACTAAGGTTGGTTTAGGTAAGTAGATAATCAAGATTTGGTTTCTTTAGGAAACCTTGAATATCTTTAGGAAACCTTTAGGAAACCTTGAATATCTTTAGGAAACCTTTAGGAAACCTTAAATATCTCTTGAATATCTTTAAGAAACCTTTAGGAAATCTTTAGGAAACCTTGAATATCTCTTGAATATCTTTATAAACTTACTGCCCAAGTTTGGTCCTCCATGTTTCCTTAAGTCCAACATGTACCCTACATGTTTCCCTTATTCCAACACTCCCCCTCAAACTTGACTAAAGGATTTAGACAAGCTTGGACCCTAGAGCCCTTGCCTCATTAAAAACCTAAGTATGGAAAACCACATGGGATAAAACCATACCTAGGACAAAAAGAGTACAAGAACCCTCGGCCAGGGTTATGTCTAAGGGATGATACTTGTGAGTCCAAGCCTTGAATGGATGAACTCACACACCTTGCTACTAGCAGCCTTTGTGAAGATGTCTGCTAGTTGATGCTCACTTTTTGTGTAGCTCAGCTGAATCACTCCTTGCTCTACAGCCTCTCTCACCTTGTGGCAGTCCACTTCTATATGCTTTGTTCTCTCATGAAACACTGAGTTGGATGCAATATGGATGGCCGCCTGATTGTCACAATGCATAGTGATGGGTGTGTTGATCTTGATGCCTAGGTCGTTGAGGAGAGCTTTAATCCATATCAACTCATTTGTTAGCTTTCTCATGGCTCTATACTCTGCCTCAGCGCTTGAACAAGAGATCACCTTCTGTTTTTTGCTTCTCCAAGTCACGAGATTACCTCCAATGAAGGTGCAATAACCTGTGGTTGATTTCCTATCATTCCTATCTCCTGCCCAATCTGCATCACAATAACCTACCACATCGGTGTTGCCATTCCTTCCCATCCAGATTCCTTGACCAGCCGTGCCTTTGAGGTACTTCAAAATCCTCTCTACCATGTGCCAATGGTGCATCTTTGGTGTTTGCATATGCTGGCTAACCTGATTCACGGAAAAGCATATATCAGGTCTTGTGATAGTTAAATAAATCAACTTACCAACCATCCTTCTGTACAGCTTTTCATCCTCAAAGGGCTTTTCTTCAATCTCCCCCTCACGTATGACTTTGTATCCTTCCTCAAGTGGAGTCTTTGCTGGTTTCACTCCAAGCTTTCCTGCTTCACACAAAAGATCAAGTGTGTACTTCCTTTGTGATAAGAATAACCCCTCTTTCGAGTTGCACATCTCAATACCAAGAAAGTACTTTAGTTCACCCAAGTCTTTAATATCAAAAACCGAATTGAGAAAAGTTTTAGTTTCGAGTATACCTTGTTTGTCATCTCCTGTGATGATGATATCATCAACATACACAAGGATCACAACTATACCTGATGGCGTAGTGAGGGTGAAGAGTGTATGATCAGCTTGAGATTTGTGAATCCTCTTTTGATGAGAGTTGTGCTCAGCTTGTGGTACCATGCCCTTGGTGATTGCTTTAGACCATAGATAGCTTTCTTAAGCCTAAGAACCTTACCTGGTTTGACCGTGCTTTCAAGCCCTGGTGGAGGATGCATATAGACTTCTTCTTCAAGCTCACCTTGTAGGAATGCATTCTTGACATCCATCTGCCATAGATCCCATCCTAGGTTTGTAGCAACTGAGAGGATGACTCGAACTGAATGGAGCTTGGCCACAGGTGCAAAAGTGTCAAGGTAGTCTTCCCCATATGTTTGAGTGAATCCTCTTGCCACTAACCTTGCCTTGTACCTCTCAATCTGTCCATCACTCTTGTATTTGATGGTGAATACCCATCTGCTGGTCACGGCCTTCTTACCTTTGGGAAGATCAGATTCATACCAAGTTCCATTCCTCTCCATGGCTTTGGTCTCTTCTTGAATTGCAGCCATCCATTCCTTGTGGTCTTTGGCCTCTTCATAGGTCTTAGGGACTTCCCCTTCGTCCAACTTGCTGATGAAGCTTCGGTGATCCTTTGGGAACCCATCCAAAGAACAAACAGACTGAATAGGATAAGCAACAGCAGTACCATTATAAAATATCTTCCAGTTTGATGGAGACTTCCTCAGCCTAGTGCTTCTTCTTAGAGTTTGTGTTTGCTCAGCTTGAATTGATTCTGGTTCTTGATCAGCAGGGTGTGTTTGTCCTTGATCAGCTTCTTCTTCATTCTCCTCTTGATCATTCTGAGTTTGATCTTCATCTTCTTCATTCACAGAATCTGAACTCTCCTGGTTCTCTTCCTGATCATGACTTGATGAGTCAACTTCTTGAGGAGTTGTGGTTGAATCTTCATCAGATTCATCATGTGCATCATCCTGTATTCCCCCCTCATGATCAGGATGGGGAACACAAGGAGATGTGCTAGGGACCGAAGGTGTGGTGATGAAGTTGTCAATGATCCTTCTCAAGGCTGCAACTTTGTCTGATGGAGAGTTTGAGATATCTTTCACTTCCTCCCATCCTGCCTTGTCAAAGTAAGCTTTGGATTCCATGAACTTCACATCCCTGGATACCAAGACCTTTCTTGAAACAGGATCATAGCACTTGTATCCTTTTTGGGTGGCAGAATATCCAATGAACACAGCCCTTGTGCTTTTCTCATCCAGCTTAGTTCGAAGCTCACCTGGAACTAACACAAAACAAAGGCACCCAAAAACCTTTAGATGATTAATGGAAGGTTTGGTTTTGTTTAGTACCTCATATGGAGATATGTCATCGAGGACTTTGGTGGGAATTCTGTTGATCAAGTAGCAAGCTGTCATAACAGCATCCCCCCAAAACCTCTTAGGCATATTAGTGTGAAACATCATGGACCGTGCCACCTCCATAAGATGTCTATTCTTTCTTTCAGCCACTCCATTCTGTTGAGGTGTATAAGGGCAGCTCGTTTGGTGATCAATCCCATTCTTGGCTAGGTGTTGCTTGAATGCGTTGCTCATGTATTCTCCTCCATTATCTGTTCTAAATGTTTTGATCTTCGCATTGAAGTGGTTAGTAACATAATTCTGAAAATTAATGAAGGCATCTAGTACTCTATCCTTAGAAGGTAATAGGGTTAACCAAGTATATTTCGACTTTTCATCTATGAATGTAACAAAGTACTTATGGTTATCCCTAGATATGCAAGGGGCAGTCCATACATCCGAGTGTACTAGGTCAAAACAGTTTTCATATGATGTTTTAGAAGTTGGAAATACTGATTTGTGATGTTTACCTAATATACATGCTTCACATTCATCATGTTTAAGTTTAATATCAGGAAACAACAAGTTTAATGCCCTCGGATGAGGATGCCCCAATCTAGCATGCCAAATTTCATTATTCGCATTAGATACTTCTGAATTGAAAGTAAAAGATTCATCATGCAAAGAAACATAGGAACTAGCTAAGTTGTCAAGGAAATAGAGGCCTTCTTTGGAAACACCTTCACCTAGAAGAGCACCGGTCTTAATATCCTGAAATCGAAGCTCATTAGGACCAAACATCACCCAACAATTAAGATCAGTAGCAATTCTTTTGACAGATAAGAGGTTAGATGTAAAATCAGGCATGAAGTAAGCTTTAGAGTCCTTATTAAACAATCTAACAATACCTAATCCTTTAATAGGCACACGGTCACCATTAGCAATTTCTACATGTCCTTTTGTTGGTTGAATGTTTTTGATTAGTTTGGAGTTCGAAATCATATGATGTGAAGCACCAGAGTCGACTATACAATAATCAGATTTATTAGAAGCAAAGAGAGACATACCATTGGACTTACCCATGCTCTCCTTAAAGGCATGGAGGAGAGCATCTAGGTCTGATTTCTTCAAGTATTGATCCTCCTTAGGTCCGGTTGAGTCCTCATTAGCTTTATTGGCTTGTGGTTGCTTGAATTTGGCAGGTTTCAAGTGAGGGTGTAGAATCCAACACTTGTCTTTTAAATGGCCTCTTTTTTTGCAGTGATCACACATCAAACTCTTCCTCTCATCAACTTTGTTAACCACCTGGTTAGCCTTTTCATCCACAACTCTATGAGCCACACTTAACTCCTTCTTCCCTTCAAAAAGATAAGTGGAGCCTTGCTCCTTCTGAATTTGTGCACACACTTCTTCCAGGGAGGGGAGCTTGTCTGCCCTTAGAATGTGTTTGACAAGTCTTTGTATGAGTGATCTAGGGTTTGCAGCAACCCAAACACCTTATCTTCTTCCCTTCTTTTGTTGAGGATTGCAGGATCAATAGTTGAGGTCTCAATGTCTCCAATTCTGCCCATAGTGTGTTGAACCTCCCAAAGTGCTTTGTGAACTCCATATTATCTTGGCTTAGGGTGTTGAGTGCCCTCTTGACCTCAAACACACGGCTCAGTTGCTTGTGTTGCCATAAACCTTCTCAAGTGTCTCCCACAGGGCTTTGGCATTCACACAAAAAGAGTAGGCTTCAAGGATTGACACATCCAAAGAGGCTTGTAGTATGGTCATCACCAATAAGTCCTCTTGTAGCCACTTCTCTTCATCACATCTTGTGACAGGTTTCCCATCATCTCCCTTGGTAGTAATTGTGGGGGCCTTATCACCCTCAAGATGAGAACATAACCCCTTACTCCCCAAGGTAACTCTGGCCATTCTAGACCATAGAACATAATTAGGCCCCTTAAGGACCACTGGTATTGCCACAACTCGAGTATCCATGATGAGAGTTTGTGGAAAAAAAATTTGATTTTTTTATGTGCGGAAGTTGTTTAGGATCTTGCTCCTGATACCATGAAAGAATTCAGAGTATATTGAGTTTGTAGAGTGTGGAAGAATGACAAGTAAGGAAGTAAACAAAGAAAAGTTGAGAAAAGAGTATTGATTGTACTGAATAACAAGAGTACACAAGTAGGGTATTTATACAAGTCTTAGGAAACCATGTTGGCCTAGCTAAGGTTGGTTAGGTAAGTAGTAAGTTTAGATTATGTGATATCTTTAGAAATTTGTTTCTTTAGGAAACCTTGAATATCTCTTGAATATCTTTAGGAAACCTTTAGGAAACCTTGAATATCTCTTGAATATCTATATAAACTTACTGCCCAAGCTTGGTCCTCCATGTTTCCTTAAGTCCAACATGTACCCTACATGTTTCCCTTATTCCAACACCCCGTAGCTCTAAATGGGTATTCACTAGGAAGATGAAAGTGGATGGAACGATTGATAAGTACAAGGCGAGACTTGTAGTCAAAGGGTATAGACAAAAAGAAGGTCTAGACTATTTTGATACATACTCTCCAGTTACGAAAATCACATACATTCGAATGATAATTGCTATTGCAGCTCTACGTAGTTTAGAAATCCATCAGATGGATGTTAAAACTGCATTTCTCAATGGAGAATTAGAGGAAATATACATGGAACAACCTGAGGGTTGTATTGTGTCAGGCCAAGAGAAAAAAGTTTGTAAACTTATTAAATCTCTATATGGACTGAAACAAAACCAAAGCAATGGCATGAAAAATTTGACAGTGTAATGTTGTCAAATGGTTTCAAAATCAATGAGTGCGACAAATGTGTATACATCAAGAATATAGATCATGATTATGTGATTTGATGTCTTTATGTTGGTGACATGCTCATTGTAGGAAGTAATGAAGGCATGATTAAGTCCACAAAAGCATTACTCAAAATTTGATATGAAAGATTTGGGACTTGCTGATGTAATTTTGGGAATCAAGATTACGCGTACAGAGAATGGGCTCTGTTTGAGTCAGTCGCACTACATTGATAAAATTCTAGACAAATTTGGTAAAGACAGTTCTGGTGTGTCTAGAACTCCAATTGACATTGGGCAACACTTGTCTAAGAATAAAGGAGAAAGCATAAACCAATTGGAATATGCTAGAGTGATAGGAAGTCTAATGTACTTAATGAATAGTACAAGAACTGATATAGCCTATACTGTGAGCAGACTTGCAAGGTACATGAGCAATCCAGGATCTGAACACTAGAAAGCGATTGTTAAGGTACTGAAATATTTGAGATTCACGCGTGAATATAGTTTAAACTATACGAGGGATCCAGAAGTCATTGAAGGATTTAGTGACGCGAGCTGGATTTTTGATATACAAGATTCTAAGGCCACGAGTGGCTATATATTTACCTTAACAGGTGCTGCTGTGTCATGGAAATCCTCAAAGCAGACTGTGATAACCAGATCCACTATGGAAGCTGAATTTGTTGCATTAGATAAATGTGGCGAAGAAGCTGAATACTTAAGAAACTTTGTAGAGGATATTCCTAAATGGACAAAACCAGTGCCACCAATATGCATACATTGCGATAATCAATCAGCGATTAAGAGGGCACAAAGTATGTTGTATAATGGTAAGTCCAGACACCTACGTCGACGACATAACACCATTAGACAACTCCTCTCTACTAGAGTTATAACTATTGACTATGTAACGTCTAAAGATAACATTGCGGATCCGCTAACCAAAGGGTTAAATCGGGACCAAATAGAGAAAACAACACAAGGAATGGGATTAAAGCCCTAGAGAATGACGGTCAAGGCAAAGAAAAACCCAACCATGATGACTGGAGATCCCAAGAACTTGGTTCAATGGGACAACCTAATTACTGAGACGGAGTGAGGTCACTGTAGGGGTTTCACTCCAAACCATTCCTTGCTATACAGTGACTCCCGCACGAGGTTAAGCTTAAAGCTTTTTATGATTTTAGGAGTTCGGATTAAGAAAATTTTGAACAGGTAATGAGAATCACCTATGTTAGAGAGAAGTGTGGCCGCTTCAAAGAGAATAAGTTGGGCTTAATTCCCTAGCAACTCTAGCAGAACCAGGTAGGGGTTTAGGGCCATAAAAAACCCAACCATGAGAAATGAAAGACGGTCAGGATATGTTTGTGGAAGATACGTACTTCGTTTACACAATTAGATGAACAGTTCAAGGACATCGCGTCTACTGAATAGTCAGTAAAAAATGCATATCTTTCAAGGGAAGGTTCAAAGGTTAAACCCACCTATCCTATGCAGATATAGACCGTAGATGCTATCACCACATCGAGTTGATTCCTTTTGCGTTTTTACTTGATTTTCTTCATGTGGGGATTGTTGGAAATTTTGTATTTCCTGAGTGAAGAAAATTTGGGTGCGTCTAAATAGATGAGTCAAATCGAATTATATCTCAATATTGAAATCCTTGCAAGGTTATTTGAGATTTAATAATCATACGTCAACATCTAAATATTAATGGATAAAATATATGCATGGGACATATTATTTTAATCATTAGTATTAAGTTTTTAATTATTTGGGTCTTATTGGGCCTAAATATTTGATCACCGTAACAATCTCAATCATTTGTATCCAGATCCTCTACAAAAGCAGAGAATAGATCAATCTCAATCATCGTGTACGAGATGGTTTGGATCCACTACCTCCTCAAGATACACAGTGTTGAACCCTTGGGTTTTGATGATGACAAGTAATCAATACTGATTACTGTATTGGGTGTGCAGATTGTGCTTTAGTGGACATACCAGCGACAGTCAGGTCGTGAACAACGACAAGCTAGTCGAAAGTCGTTAGACGTTCCTGATATCTCGGAGAAAAATCAGGGACGAATCCTTTATCATATTGATTGTATTGTTTGAGATAATATTCCAACTGCCGATCAGATTTGTAAATCAAATATTGGTTGAAGATTTGATTAGATTTAAACTTTCCTAATTGTATCTTGCATGATTGCAGGGTTTGTTGGGGAAGGAATGCGACTCAGTATAAAAGCCTGGAGCGGCAGCCAGGGTCTGTGTGACTTTGTGAGATAGCGGCGACCAATTAAGAACAGAGCACAAGGCGGCGAGTCAATGATAAGTGTGCAAATTCGCAAGTATTTGTACACTTCTTATGCTTGATTCTTGCTAGTTTTTGATTATTTTGTGAAGAATTTGATACTCTTTTGTGTTTTATGCAGATTTTATTCAAAGTTTATCAAAGAGAGTACAAAGTACAAAATAGAGCAAAATGGATGAAAATTCAAGTCAAGTGCCTAAGAGCAAAACCTACTCTCCCGAGCAAACACCAAAGCCAACCGAGCAAGTCCCAGAGAGTGGCGAGCAGACCAACTCAGCCGAGGAAATTGACCCAAGATGGCCGGAGATCACTTCGGCCGAGCAGAAGTTCCCATGCAGAATCTGCTCGGCCGACCAAGCATGCAAGCCCTCATCGGATGATGCACAACATGATCTGCTCGGCCATGGAAGTTCTGCTCGGCCGACCAGAGCAGGGGATCATACCTGAACAGATTAAAGGAGTTCTGCTCGGTCGAGGACAAAGCTGCTCGGCCCAGGACTTATCAAGAGTTGATACAATAATGCTTAGTGATTTTTACTCGGGCCGAGTAGAAATCTGCTCGGGCTGACCAAGAGCAGCTCTGCCGAGCAGAAGTTAGTCTGCCGAGGACCAAAACTGCACCCCATTCAAATCTGGTCGGGCCAGAAGAATCAAGTCGGCCGAGCAGATTTTCCCCAAATTATTCTGCTCGGCCCGAGGTCAAACTTGCTAGGGAGAGGACCACCGAGTATATAAACTTTTTGGACATTTCAAACTCGGGGCCTTGACTTCAAAACTCGACTCCAAACCCTAGAAATCCGATTTTTGAAGATCAAGTGCTACTTGTGGAATTGAAGACTTTGGAGTGAATATCAAGCATCAACATCTCTCAATCTACTCTAGTTTGCAATTAATTTCATGTTTTCATACATTTCTATTGTTGCTTTCATTTCTAGCATGAGTAGTGAGTAGTGATTGGTTAGGGATCCTATGGATCCCTAGGTTGGTTGCATGTATTTGGATGATGATTAATTTGTTATGCAATGAATTTTGATATGAATTTTGTGTATTGGCTACATCTATTAAATGTTGCACATTAAGTGTTTGTTAAAATGCTTAAGTGTAATTAATTGAACCTAATCAATGATATATGCAATGAAAGTTGATATTGAGTTGATTAGATAGCCTTGCATGAATAATCTACTTTGATCTTGACATGAAAGTGTAGGATTGAGTAAGATGACTAGTTTACTTGATCTAGGTTATGGTAACTCTTCCAACATATTGAAAGATTGAGGAAGAGTCCATTACCTTAGGGAGTGCCAACATATTGAAAGATTGAGCCTCCATTTAGATGAACCTCTTAGTCCTAACATGCAATGAAAGTTGAACTAGGATTAATGTTCATAAACAAACTAGTCTAATCAAATTCCATTCATTAAATGTTGCATGATTGATTGTCATCACCTTATATGCTATAGCCTAGGGTCCATAGATCTTTAATCCTTTTAGTTTGCATATTAATCTTCCAAAAACATCATCATATCTTACCAATTCCCCCAAACCTTTTACTTTAGGCATCTCTTAAGTAGTATAAACTAGTTAATCAATTCTTACTCATCTCTTGGGTACGATCCTAGGTCACCTAGGTTTCTAAATTTTGTTTGCCGTGTTAGGACATTAAAACTTCCACTATAAAACACACGTCAGTCAAAGCAGCAAAGGTGTAATCGGAATCGCGTCTACTACATTGGTTTGGTTATATTAGGTAGCAAGTTAGAGACTTTATCAGTCCATCTAACTTGAAACACGGAGTGCTGCTAAACTTTGATTTGTTAGTGTTTGAGAAACAATGGCTGCAGCTTAGAACAGTAGTAAATGGGGAGTTGTACTGACTTATCAAGTGTAGTTCCAAACCAAAGGCATTAATAAAGTTCGAAGTTGAGAATTCTTCCAGTAACTTCTGGAAGGGGTGGTTTTTCCCTGTTGGGTTTCCACCTAAAATAGTGAGCATTCATTTACTTTTCATTCTTTAAGTTACTTTTATTAATTCCGCTGCAACTAGTCGTATCGAGGGACAAGTCGATCCTCACGACTAGCAACACAAGCTAACCTCGATCCAACAATTGGTATCAGAGCCCGATGCTCTAGATTTGTGTCAGCTTGCAGGTACAATGGCTAGCTACTTCGACGATTGGACACCCCTGCCACTGAAGTCAGGAGAATATGACTGGTGGGTCAAACAGTTCAAGTCACACGTGTGCTCTCTGGACGCTCAAGTCTGGAAGGTCATCACCAGAGGAGATGAACCAATTCTAGACCAAATGATGTTGGTTAAGGATGAAAACCTCGATGATTAAGAAAATTATCGGGTTGTTGAGAAGAATCATCGCGCCAAAAGAGTTATCATTCAAGCGCTTAGCGAAGGAGACAAACGGAAGATTCTAGGTTATGACACAGCTAATGAGATTTGGGAGGCTTTAAAAAGACTGTACTCTGGGAATGAGAATATCCAGAATAACCGAATATTAACAGCACTCAAGGAATATGAGTCGGTTACTCAGGGAAGAAATGAATCTCTGGAGGACTTCCACTCCAGGTTCCAGACATGTGTGGGGCAACTAGTATATCTTGGTGAAAAGATGGAAGATTGGAGGATCACTCACCGGTTCCTCCATGCACTGGATCCTAGCTGGGATCATATAGCAATGGCTCTCCATGCTCAATCAAATATCAAAGCTATAACATTGGAAGAACTAGAGGAGACTTCAGTCACATGCTATTGTGTTCAAAGGGAAGACGGCCTTCAGAGAAGCTACAAAATCCAAATCACTGGCACTTAAAGTTGAAAAAGCGTTTGAACTAGTCCAGACTGACGCTCAAGATGATGAGGACCTTGATGAATCCACCGCTTTGATCACCAGAGCACTAAGAATGACAAAACCAGATGCTTTGAGGAAATTCAAAAAGTTCAACAGAGGAGACAATCAGGAATCACAGTCCTCTAATAAAAACACACAATCGAGTGGTCCTAAAGACAAGAAGGACATCATATGCTGGTGGTGCCAAAAGAAAGGACATATATCTGAGTGTCTGAGAAAGAAGGCGGCAAAGCAATGCTGGCTGCATGGGGAGATGAAGGAGAAGAAAGCGACTGTGATCTACCAGTGAATCGGGAATTGTGCTTAATGGCACTTGAAGATGACGCTTATAATGAGGTAAATACTAACTCTCCTTCAAGAATGTCTCGTGCTGATTTACTAGAAATCCTAAAAGAACTAACCATTGTTAATGAAGAAATGAGTAGTATATTGGAAGAACAGAAAGTCGAAATTGCAGGTCTTACTGAGGACAATCTCTTATGGTCAAGTACTGCTATAGAACTTCAGGATGCTATTAAGAAAAAATCTGTCAAGCAATTGAAGGATGAGATACAAAAATTAGAGGAAGTCAAGCAATTGAAGGATGAGATACCAAATTAGAAAAGGAGAAAACAGAACTAGTTGATGAACTAGAAAGGAAGAGTCTAGAGAACAACGAACTGGTCATAAAACTAGACAAGCTGAAGCTGAAGGCACCTAAGGTTACTGCTACTAATGATCAAGAGGTACCTACCCTGAGAGAAAGGTTCCGACCAGGTCTTGGATATGTTGCTAAGGAAAAACACATCACTTCCACTGACTCTGACAGAACACATAATAGCCAAACAATTCCGAAAGACAAGTCCAACAACAAATATGTGCCATTTGATGGTTCTAAGGCATACAAGATGTGGAAGAAGCAAGCAGACAACACTGAACCATTAGACTTCCAAGAACGAAAGAAAGGGAAGCCATTCAGACCTGGGAACAGTAAGTACGTAAACCTGATGTCACACCGTGTCTGTTGGCACTACGGGAAAAATGGACACTTCCGCAGAGACTGTGGTAAGCTAAAAGCTGATAAGGAAAGAAATGCGATATACACCAGAAATCGTGGTCAGGAAGTCAGGGGGAATCAGAAATGGAAGGAATCTATGAGATCGCAACAAAGGGACCCTCAAGACTATGAACCCGCACCTCACTATCATAAGGAATGACCACAACACTGGACTAGACAGAGACAGTCAACTCTAAAGGATACACGAGCCATAGGAGGAAACCTTAGGGAAACTCCAACAACAAAATTGATCTTGGAACAGAATGGAAACCAAAACCTACTAATAAATTTACTAATGCTGTCTCTTATAAATCAAAAGTAGTTAAGCCCAAGTCAATCTGGGTTCGTAAAACTGATGTTTTCCTTGCAGGTAAAGATGAAGGGACAAAGGTGGTTCATCGACAGCGCATGTTCTCTCCACATGACAGGGAACAAGGAGTGGTTTTTGACTCTAGATAAACATCAAGGAGGACCGATCACCTTTGGAAACAAGAGCAGAGGTGAAATTTGTGGAATCAGGACTGTAAGTTTATCTAGTACTACTCAAGTAGAAGATATTAGTTATGTTAAGGGTCTAAGTTACAACCTGTTAAGTGTTGCTCAGTTATCACAAAAAGGTGAAAATCGAATTATTTTTACTGACACTGACTGTTTGGTTGAGCGCATTGAGACAGGAAAGGTTCTTCTGAAAGGAATAAGAAACAACAATGTCTATGTTGTTGATCACTCATTTGAGCCAGAAGGGGAGTTATGCCTTGTGTCACACTCAGATGACTCTAAATTTAGGCACAGAAGACTAGGACATGCCAGTCTACGCCTTCTTTCCAAACTCCAAAAAAAGAATCTAGTGGAAGGATTACCCAGTGTGAAGGAATCTGAGAAAGGAGTGTGTAGTTCTTGTGCCAAAGGTAAAATGGTGAGAAGCTCCTTCAAATCAAAGGACTGGGTGAGTTCCAAAAAGCCTCTAGACTTGATTCATATTGATCTGTGCGGACCGATGTGTCCAGAGTAGAGGAGGTAATCGGTATGTACTAGTCATTGTGATGACTACTCAAGGTACACCTGGACTATTTTCTTAGAACTAAAGATGAGACTTTTGATGAGTTCGAAAATTGGAAAACTAGTGTTGAACGATTACTTGACTTATCTATTATCTCACTACGTACTGACCATGGAACAGAGTTCCAGAACTCTCAATTTCTTGACATGTGCAGACTGGAAGGTATAAGTCATAACTTCTCTGCTCCTAGGACCCCCAACAAAATGGAGTAGTGGAAAGGAAAAATCGAACTCTAGAGGACATGACTAGAACCATGATGATAGCCAGTAATCTTCCTAGAAACTTCTGGGCCGAAGCACTACATGCCGCATGCTATATCATCAAGAGCCTATCTGAGACCAGGGATTGTAAGACTCCATATGAGCTTCTCAGGGGTAGAAAACCAAATCTGTCTCACCTGCGTGTCTCTGGTTGCAAGTGCTATGTGCACAATAATGGTAAGGACAGCCTTGGTAAGTTTGATCCAAGAAGTGACGAAGGAACGTTTGTTGGATATTCATCTTCAAGCAAAGCCTACAAAGTCTATAATCATCGGTTGAAGAGAGTAGAAGAGTCAATACATGTCAGGTTCGATGAGTCAGTAATGGGAGGAAAATCTGTGAGATCTTTGGAGCTGACGAAAGATGACGGTGATGACTTTGAACTAACCAGAGATGAGTGGACCCCAGAGAGGATCCCGTGGACGAACCAATTCCTGCTCCTCAAGGAACAAGTGGTGGAGAGGGGTCTAATAATGATAACAATGAAGAAAGTGAGGAGTCTGACGAGAAGAAGATACTGCTGTGGAACCAGAGGTAGATAACGAACAAGATGAAGCAAATGAGAATAATCAGTTACCAAGCTCCGAAAGTGCTTCACCAGAAGGAAGACGAGGTATGCAGACATAGCAACAACAAGGAGTTCCCAGAAGAAGTGGACGACAGAGTCATCCTCCGATCAAATTCAGAGACTATCATATTGAACTTCCTAACCTTTCACCTCAAGACACTAGTCCAGTTGCATTATTGAGTTTCTGTGCTAACACTGCCTTTGTTTCTCTTGCAGAACCAAAAACAGTGACTGAAGCACTGAAAGATCCAGACTGGGTAGTAGCCATGCAAGAAGAGCTCCACCAGTTCGAGCGCAACAAAGTCTGGGAACTAGTCCCTCGTCCATCTGACCGGACCATCATTGGAACCAAGTGGGTATTCAAGAACAAGCTTGATGATCAAGGGAACATTGTACGAAACAAAGCAAGATTGGTGGTCAAAGGGTATAATCAGCAGGAAGGCATAGACTATGATGAGACATTCGCACCAGTGGCAAGACTGGAGGCAATCAGACTGCTGATTGCGTATGCTTCCTACCATGGATTCAAGTTGTATCAAATGGACGTTAAGACGGCCTTTCTGAATGGAATTCTGAAAGAAGAGGTGTATGTGTCTCAGACACCTGGCTTTGAAGATCACCAGTTCCCAAATCATGTCTACCGATTGGAGAAAGCACTGTATGGTCTGAAACAGGCCCCTCGCGCCTGGTATGAGCGATTGTCCCAGTTTCTACTTGATCATGGATACACCAGAGGACAGGTGGACAAGACTCTGTTCTTGCTGAAAAAGGGAAGTGATATACTAGTAGTTCAAGTATATGTAGACGATATTATTTTCGGATCCACTAACACTTCTCTTGTCAAAGAATATTTAGAGCTCATGAGACCTGAATTTGAAATGAGTATGGAAGTGTCACAGGAAAAAGAAGGCACCAAGATTTACCAACAGAAGTACCTGAGGGAGATGATAAAGAAGTTTGGAATGGGCGATGCCAAACCCTTTGGCACACCAATATCCCCAAATGACTCGCTTAGGAAGGACGAGTCAGCTCCACCAGTTGATCAGAAACTCTATAGGGGAATGATAGGTTCACTCCTTTACTTAACTACCAGTAAACCAGATATAATGTATAGTGTTTGTCTCTGTGCCAGGTTTCAAGCCGATCCTAGAGAAACTCACCTGAAGGCAGTTAAGAGGATACTTCGATATCTTAAAGGAATTGACAACTTGGCACTGTGGTATCCTAGAGGAGAATCGCTAGAGCTGGTGGGATATACCGATGCAGACTTCGCTGGGAGCAGAGTGGTTCGAAAGTCAACCTTTGAAACAGCTCAGTTTTTTGGCTCATGCCTAGTCTCGTGGTCCTCCAAGAAACAAAATTCAGTGGCACTTTCCACGGCAGAGGCAGAGTATATGGCAGCTGCTGCATGCTCACAGCTTCTGTGGCTTCAACAACAGCTAAGTGACTATGGTCTTAAATTGCTTTCACTTCCCATCTACTGTGATAACACTAGTGCTATTGAAATCTCTAAAAATCCAGTGCAGCACACTAGAACAAAGCATACAGAGATACGTTATCATTTTCTAAAAGACTGGGTGGAAAAGGAAGTAGTTACAATGAACTACTGTAGGACAGATGATCAAGTCGCTGACATTGTCACGAAGGCCTTGCATAAGGAACTCTTCGAAAGGGTCCGTATAGAGCTGGGTATGATCTCTCTATCCTAATCAGTATATAACTTCTACTACTGACCTCTGTCTGAACTAAATAATAATTCTCTGGTGTGTCAGTAGATAGAAGTGACTAGTGATCATCGACTAGAGATCACATGTCTTGTGTAATTAGTAGCTTCAGTACATCTTAAAACTCTCGTCACATGTGGTAAAACTGAGATATATTTCAGTATGCTTTTTGTGACCTAATGACACTTCCTATTTGTTCCACATTATAAGCCCAAAGGAAGTGATTGAAACCATCCCTAGCCTATTCCAGAGCTAGTTGTCTCCAGTCCCTATTTTCTTTGACTAGCAGTTCGGAGACACTAGTAATAGAAAAGACACACATATTCGAGTATGATCATACGCTTTAGTGTGATTATGTGATTCTTTGACTAACATGTTTTTGGAGTAATGTCTTCTGACACTAGGACAACTACCGCATTACTCCCTTCGCAATGCACCTTGGGACTGGTAAATCAGACTGACTGGTGGTAAGGATTAGTTGCCTAACAGCATTTATTATCCACCGCTAGACTGTTCAAGATTGGTCTCAAGTAGGCTCTGTTCAACACATAACAAGCTGTATTCATTGCTTCTCCCCAAAACCTCTTAGGCAGGCCACTTTCCAGCAACATAGTCCTGGTCATATCCTCCAGGGTCCTGTTCTTGCATTCCACTACCCCATTCTGCTGTGGAGTCCTTGGCGCTGAAAAGTTATGATAAACTCCCTGACTGGCACACCAGCTGATGAAATCTGCATTTTTAAACTCAGTACCATGATCTGATCTGATACTTTTAAGTTTCTGACCCAGCATTGTTTCCACTGCCTTGACCCAAACCTCAAACTGATCAAATACCTCAGTCTTTGAAGAGATGAATATTGTCCATGTATACCTAGAATAATCATCAACCAAAACAAACACATACTTGTTACCTCCAATGGTCTGAGTCCTCATAGGTCCACACAAGTCCATATGCACTAACTCCAAAGGTCTGCTGGTACTGACTACATTCTTAGACTGAAATGAGGTTCTAGTCTACTTGCCTCTAGTACAAGGAACACAAATCTGATCAGGTACATGACTCACTTCTGGTAACCCACGAACCAATTCCAACAGAAAGACAAGAAAGCTATGATAGCAACTTGGGGTGATTCAGATGAGGACAGTGACCTCGATAGTCTGTTTGGGTCTAGATCTTCCAGAAGGAATTACTGCTTAATGGCAAAGGAAGAATCATCTACATATGAGGTAGACTCTTCTTCTTCTGATTCATCTGAAAATACATCACATTCTACTTTAATGTTTCTTATTAGAAGGCTTTGTGATAAGAATAATGAATTGTCTAACCTTGTTGCTAAGCAAGAAGTTGTCATTGAGAAGAAGTCTGCCAAGATAAGGCAACTTCAAAATGATCTCGTTCGAAAACGAGAAGCTATTTTGCAGGTTCAAGAACCTATGGCTAGAAGGAACAGTTCCAGAGTTTAGAAATCTAAACCGGGACTAGGTTATGGTGAAGTGACTATTCTGAAAAGAGGTCAAAGTGCTGGTGAACCCAGGAGCACTCCACGGGTGAAGGTGGATCTCCATGACGAGGCAAGGACATATGGTAAAGGATACAACGTGCAGCCATACAGCTCATACGGAGTCTTGACATTCGGGTTCAGATCCCATACAACGTGCAGCCAATACAGCGAGTTAAAACTACGTCGTTTTAACTCGTTATGAGTAAAATTACCTAGTTTTATCCAAATTTATAATTAACTTATTATTAATAAAACGACGTAGTTTTAATTAGAAAAACGATGTAGTTTTACTAAATCCAAATTTAAAACTTATTAACCCTTTGTAAAACGACGTCTTTTTACGTTTTGGCTGCAAGAAGCTGTACGCTGTACATGATCTTATTCCTGACATTCGAATTCAAAAATTCTTCATTTCCTCTTGTTTTCATATCAAAACATTCTTCTCGATGAGAACATTTTTTCATTAAGTTTTATTTATCAAACTGAATTTTTATTGGTAAGTTATTGGTAATAGCGATGAGTTTTGTATTTAATAGTTTATTATTTTCTAATAATTGTAACGCTTAATTCTCATCCTAATCCCTAATCTATGAGAACTTAAAACACAGCTAAAATTTTAAACTTTGTAAGAAATTAAGTGGTTTTATTTGGATGGAAGAAGTTTCAAGAAAGAACGTATTGTTTTTTATAAAACAATGAGATGCGATGTCGATTATTAATTACAATAATTTTAACAGTCCAATATCACTGTTCGTATTTTTACAAATTCAACTATCCAACTTAATTAATGAATAATTTTAATATAAACCGTCAAATAATCTAAATTGACGGATGAGATTTAGTTATTCGATCTCGCCTCTCTCTGGTTTCTAACTCTTATTTAGAAGATATATGAAGACATCAAGAGTTGATGCTTATAATTGATAGGATTGCTTGTTAGCAGAAAAGACTAGGTCTAAGACTTGTTAAGGACTAAGACTTAGTTAGCAGGTCCTTGTTTCTCAGAAATGTAAATGCAGCGGAAATTCGTCTAATGATTGTTTTTATTAATCAATAGACTGTACAAGCGTTGCAATGTCTATACAATAGTATCTCTAACTATCATACACAGTCACCTTGGCCTGAAGGTTAAAAACCCACAATCGTGACTCTTAGGACAAGTCCCTCTGCCCTGTACGCACTTGCTGTACGCTCCTTTCTTTTAAAAATCAATTCTTCGATGATCAGAAAGTCCTTGCATGCTTGCTTGTCACACCATTCGCAATTCGCCAGACTCGTCTCATTTCCAGAGGAGATCCTTCGGTTTACACACTCGAGTAACCGCCGAGTGTAACCACCATGTGTAACCATCATGTGTAACCGCCATGTGTAACCGTCATGTGACACATCACAACCCGCAACTTCCTTTACTTTGTGATTCTTCCAGGTGTCCAGCGGTTGCTTAAATTTATCCAAGAGTTCTGCTACTCGCACTCTTATCAGCTTCATGTTTCCATGCATGTCTCAGTCCAGTCCTGATTTATGTCCCGTATGTAACCTGTCAGGACCATGTCCTCTGCACACTCAACTCAAATATAAGTAACATGTTGTCATCATCAAAACTCAACATGGGGCCCATGTATCAACAATTATGAATCATTTAGGCCTGCATTCAAACCCTATTTTATTTGAATTATTTAAAAATTATATATTGTTTCCAAATTTTCATGTTGGTTTCTTAATGATTTTCGAACGCTTTTCCGTATGTTCGTCTTTAATTCATGTGCGAGTAGTTAACATAAATTTCTTTTAATATGAAAAAAATAAAAAAAAATAATGAGTCCAATTATTTTGTTGCAGCCTAGATTGTTTATTCCACCAGGATCGAACTAAAATCCTTCAACATTAGTCTCTTCAATCTTTAAAGATCTAAATTCTTTTTTATGAAAAGAAACATAATAAAATTGTGTAAGAGTGTCAATAATTCCTTGCTTCCTTATTTTTCTATACATATATACCAAGGAAATGTATCATGTGGATTCATATAATTTGGTGGACTCGTGAACCCCCTCTTGCATCCGTTGATTGTATTTTTTGGATGCACCAGATTGTGCCAACGCATTGATGAAACATGTGAGTTGCACGTGTTTTGCACGTGATGCACACGTGATGTGCACATGACAAATGCAATGACGTGGTGTAATCTGGTGCATCCAAAAAATGCGATCAACAGATGCAAGAGGGGGTTCACGAGTCCACCAAATTAGATGGATCCATGGAATACAAGCTCTATATATCGATATCAATAGTGCTAACATCCCTATGTAGTTTTGATAAAAAAGAGGTAACACCATTTCAACTTAACTAACCAGTCATTTGACCTTCCACTATTACTAAGTCGTTAATGACTCTGGTTATCTTCTCACTGTTGCTCTTGTCAATTTCAATTATCTTGATCATCTTTTTAATATTTTAAAAAATTATTTTTATATCGCTCAAAAACTGCACAAGCCCCAGACTCAAGGCAGATATGCACTGGGGTGTCTTGAACCACCGGCCTCTGAGACTAGAGATCAGGTGAATGACCGCTAAACCGCTAATCTTTGTGCATCATATTTTCATTAACTGCATCAAGTTCTAATGTAGACGACCGGATAATTTTTTTCAAAAATGCATTTCATGTGATGTTGATGCATATTTTTTCATGACAATCTCCTGACATCGACCGGATCGGATTGTTATGGATCGGTCTAATTACGGTCCGATTTGGGTTTGGACTGTAAATTCATAATTAATTTTGTATTTAATTTTAAATTATAAAAATTGATTTTAAAAATATGAATAATGGGATAAGTTCCAGAGAGACGACAAGTATTTGTGACACAAAAGAACTAAATCCCGATCATTGATTAGATTAATTTGACGCTTGAAATTAAAATTAGTTTTTTATATTATGACGGTTGAATTTGCAAAATGCACGGCGGTTGGAGTTGACGGTTATTTTGGAGTTTAAATAAAACCCATTAGGTTATTAAAAATCAATTATCGAGATTGTGTCTCGTTCGTGAACCATTCTCTATGAATAATATATTTCTTTTTACCTTTGTATACATTTTATTTAAATTTTTAAATATCTTTGGTAGTATTTATGTTAAATTTATTAAGTTTTATTGATATATTTTTAGTAAATGATATATTTTATAATTTTATAATTTTATATTTAACTAATTTGTATTGGGAAGGGATCGGGTATAAAGTCTCTTAAGTGTATAAAATTTACACTATTATAAGCCGTTAAAAAACAGATCGACGACCCAGATTTTTAACCAAATCAAATTAAAAAGTTACCAAATATGGAATTAAAATAATTCGTGATTAATTTTGAGGGTAATTTGGGAATAACAGAATAGGGTTGTTTGTCGAATCCCCCAATTCACTCCATAAATTAGGTCATTTCGAAAATTGTGAAACAACAGCTGAAATCCGACGAAGAAGCTACGTATGACAGTTTCAAACGCGTCCGACACATCCGCGTCCGCCACTCTCGTCTTCCTACAATAATTTCAAACGCGTCCGACATCTGACCCGCGCCGACCACTCTCAACCGCCTCACACATGTCTTCGCTCAACTTGCAAGTGCTATGATTTTACTAGGGTTTCCGACATTTGTGTTTTTTGTGTAGCGATTTCTCGATGCTTTTGTGTGTTTGTGCTTAGATTTAGTTTGTGTTATTTTACGCGCTATGATTTTACTAGGGATGCTGACATCTGATCTGCGCCGGCCACTCTCAAATTTGTTGTTATTATTACCGCATCGTTACTGCGGAGCATTCGATAAACAACATTTGAGACTGAGGAGTTTACTAGTAAATCTAAGCAGATTCAATTCATTAGAATCCGTTATGTAGTTTGTTAAGCATGCGTAAATGTAAGGTTCAGAAAAGATACACAGTTGGTTCATGAATCATACTTATCAATTTATTGAACCATACTCGATTAGTATGGTCCTAATAATTGTGTGTTATGATTCATGAACCATGTTTAACAATTTATTAAACCATATTTGATCAGCATGGTCCAGAAATTGCTATATTATTTTTGTATGGTTCTTATATTTGTAAGGAATGGTTCATGAACCATGCTTTTATGATTCTTGAACCATACCAGTTATTAAACAAACTACCTATCTGGATGGACCTAATGTGATTGCTAATGTTTTTGATGCATATTTCGTTTGCAGGATGTACTACAAAAACTCAAAATCTATCAGATAATAAAATCAGAATAAAGGAGTTGTATGATTCTTATTATAATAAGGCATGGGGGATCCCTGAAATCCTGATGGTGTTTCGCTCTAGTTGCCAGACTTCCAGTTCGTTCAGTACACCAGCTCCTCCCCATGGTTAATTGTTATGTTCTTGAGTTCTAGTGTCGGTGTTGCATAAAATAAAATCCCCTGTAGAACCATGTATCACAATATTTTGAACCATGTAACTATAATCAAACAAGACTTGAAAACCCTAAAATTTACGGATGATTTCAGTAAAAGGAAATAGTTATGAACCGTAAATCATATTTTCTTGGCCCTAACATATAATAATGAATAATATGTTTCAATACTGATATGGTCCAAATATTTGAACTATATGTCCTAGAACCATATTTACAATTTTTTGGCCATGCACATTACGAATCATATTTGCAATGAAAAAGGTTGAACTGGAACTCTATTCAACCAAATAGTTTATGAACCATATATCACATTTCCTTGGACCTACCATATAATAATGAATAAAATCGTCAATTCTGATATGGTTCAAATATTTGAACTATATCGTTCTAGAATGATACATTACAATATTTTGGACCATGTTTATTAAGAATCGTAATTGCAATTAACACAGTATAACCAACCAAAAACACTACGGCGACTTCGTATTACGTATCTTAACCAGAATGTTGATTCGCATCTGTAATTGTTGCTTACGTTAAAATTCATGTCGACAGGAAATTCATAATAGGATAGAGTCAAATTTTGATTTGAAACGCACGTCAATTGGAGGATTTTAAGGAGATTTTATTATTAATCAGATTTCAATATAATTATTTTACGTTACTGTATAGATTTGCCCTTTTGTTCTATTTTGGTAACAATTTGATTGTGTATTTTAAATCGTCCGAATGAAATCAATTGAAGGTTGGGATGATTTTATATTTTATATGAAAACTACTACTTTACACCTGATCCCTTCCCATTTGTATTATAGTCTAGACCATAGCGTAATTTGTTGGACCAAACTGTAATACGTAATTTCAAAAAGGGATTATTGCCGAAAACCACCTCTTATACATTTTATTGTCGAAAACCACCCTTTGTTCGTTTGTTTTTTGCTAAATCACACACCATAACGTTTTCCGTTAATTTTTTGTTAAATCTCACGTTAATTAGGTTAATTAGGTTAATTAAACACAATTAATTCATTTAATTAATTAATTAGGTTAATAAACACAATTAATTGAATTAATTCAACCCCATCTCCCTCTTTCGCTTATCCCCATCAAACCTCACCACTCTGCAACTCCAATCCCCCAACATTCCTCTCATCTCCCAACATTCCTCTCATCCCCCAACGCCACTATTCTGAAGCATCCTCATCAATGAAAAAGTGACAAGGCCTATTGTTCGGTTTTCGAGCATCTGACGAAACGAACAAAGCTTCAAAAAGTTGCGCTTTCTGGCTGTGATCTGCCATACTGAACAAGATTGAAACTTTTCGATCTGAACTGATCTGATTAAAGTGGTGAGGTTGTAGGTAGGTTTCAAATCGAATCGGGTTTGGGATGAAATCAATCGGTCTCTATGTTGGATGTTTCAGGTCTGGTGGTGGATTATGGTGACTTGTGTGTCGGTGGAGTGGGGGGTAGTGGGGTTGGTTCAGGCTTTCACTCCAACGAAGAAGATGGCCGGTTCCCTGTTCCGGCGGCAGTCCGTTTGCAGCCTCTCCGATCATGCTTGGTGGATGGTGTTTTGGTGGCTCGTCTCGGTGGCGTGCTGTGTCACCCTCTTTGGTTTCTTGGCTCGTCTCGTCGAGCGCTGCTTCCCTGTTACTTGCCTGTCTTCGACGGGATGGAATAGGGTTTGGATTTGGGGCGGCCATTTTTGGTTTTTGAGAATTTGGATCGGAGGTCAACGCGCATTGACCATGGTGTTGATTTTTTTACCTAATTAATTAAATGAATTAATTGTGTTTAATTAACCTAATTAACCTAATTAACGTGAGATTTAACAAAAATTTAACGGAAAACGTTACGGTGTGTGATTTAGCAAAAAACAAACGAACAAAGGGTGGTTTTCGGCAATAAAATGTATAAGAGGTGGTTTTCGGCAAATACGCCCTATAAGGGGTGGTTTTCGGCAATAATCTCTTTCAAAAAAATATGGATTATGGACCGGACCGTATTTAGACCGATCTAATTTTGTTTTTTTATCAATGAAATTTCATCATTTATTTTCGGGTTTTTTGCCGAAAACCACCCTTCCAATAGGGCAATTTGAGACAAACCACCCCTCCAACTTTTTTTTAACCACCCCTTAATTGTAATGGTACTCATTCATGACACCCCTTGCACTGTTCCGGCGTTGACTGTCGTTAAACTCGTCGTTGACTCATCTAATTTTAATTAAATGTCAAATAAATTTTAATTTAATTAATTAATTACTATTCTAATCACATCATTCATATAAATAAAACTGCATATTATATTATTAAATGAAAATATTAATAAAATAAAATAAACTAAGCTAAATTTTTTATAGTAATATAAAATAAATAATTTAATATCAATCAAAATTTATATTAATTGATAAGTTTCAAATTGTGGTATGGTTCGGTTATGTCCGAAATTATGACAATTATAATTATTATATATAAATAAAACTACAAATTATATTATTATATAAAACAAAAAATATTAATAAAATAAATAAACTAAGCTAAAAATATTACAGTAATAAAAAATAAAATAATTTAACATCAACCAAATTTAAATTAATTCATAAATTTAAATTTAAATTATAAAAAAGGACCCAAAAATTATAAGAGTAATCATAATTATATGTGAATAAAAAAATAAATTATAATGTTACTAAATATATTACTATATAGAAATTAACTAAACTAAACAAAAAATGTTTATATAAATATATAAATAAAATATAATTCGGAATATAATGTTAATAAGATTTTAAAATTTATAATTATAAAACTGATTTGGCCACATTCCCAACGATATACAAATAAAAATTATTTTAAAATATTTAGTTGAACATAAACATGTAATTATAAAAATTAAAATATAATATTGCACGGTTCTGCTTTTTAGAAATTGTATTTTAGATGGATGATGTGATTCGATTAGTAAATAATTAATTTAATTAAGATTTATTTGAAATTTAATTAAAATTCAGATGAGTCAACGGCGGATTTAATGATAGTCAACGCCGGAACAGTGCAAGGGGTGTCATGATTGAGTACCGTTACAATTAAGGGGTGGTTATTTAAAAAAAAGTTGGAGGGGTGGTTTGTCTCAAATTGCCCTATTGGAAGGATGGTTTTCGACAAAAAACCCTTTATTTTCTTTACGAGTTTGTTCCCGAATGATCACTTGCGCAGCACTTGCTATCTCTAACTATTTGTGTAGCATCAAATTTAGGAGCAAGTCTTCTGATATTTAGTCTTTTGCATCGATATAGCTATCGCTATAAACGTTTCTCTTACGTCCGTATTGCTTACCCTACATCGTTGTTGAAGACGTTGCTAAAATCATTGCTTATCATGAGTCACAAAAGCTTATCTTGCATCGTCGATATTTTTGCTTTCGGTGTTATCACCGCTACAACTTTTTTGTCAATTTTCTATAGTTAATTAAAGAAAACCATATTCATGACTCCATTTTTATATTGTATTATTCTATTAAACTATTTTTAAAATCACTTAGAGTAACAATTAGTCCAATAAAAATGGACCCGGATTCGGTGCAGGGTAGCTATTTGCTGCGAGTACCAAAACGCATCATTTTGATGTTATTTACTATAACCCTAAGTAGTTTTGGATGAACCATTTACCAAAACTGCGTAGTTTTGGGTCGCTGCAAATAGTTGTTGCAGCACTGGATCTGAATCTCCATAACAATATATCAATATGAGTCCAAATTATATTTTCTCGAAATATTTACCTAAATAATACTCCCTTCGTTCCTAATTGTTTGTCCAAAAGCAAGTATTTTACGGTTTTTAAGAAACGAAAAAGTAGACAATGTGTAGTTGTGAATGAGATGTTTAGATAAATATAGATAAAAAAGTAAAGTGTGTGGTTGAGAATGATTGAAAGTTGACAAACATCAAGGGACACCTAAAAAAGAAATGCGCAAACATTAAAGGACAGTGGGAGTAACCCATTTTAAATTGTTGGTATGCTATTTGACACACATGCCGTTGGATCAGAAAAATCAATACCAACTTCGATTGGAATTAAGTCTTCTCTTATGTACCTTCCGAGTCTTTGGACTCTTTTAATCAAAAAAAATCAATACCAGCTGCTGCACATTGGATAAGGTGACAGCCTGCCATTATAATACTATCAAAGTGAATAAGTGACACATTCAGGGATATATTCAAGTAGGTAGGATACCAGAGTGACGAGTGGAGTCCATTCAAACTTTATTACAATCCTTTACTCGTTTGTTATCATACCTTTTGGTACCTGGAAAAGCTATCAAAAACATGAAAAATAGACAATGAAAAAATCCGAATAAGAAAACAAACTTCTACTTATCGTTCGCATGAGATCTTAAATAATCTACATTCTTTATATAAATTTTAAAACGAGTGTTTTAAAACAAGATTTAGTTGGAATGAGATTCCATGCAATGGGATAAGTTCAAGAGTGATATTAATTTTTTGTGAGACTGAAGGGACAAATTTTAATCGTTGATTTTGATAATCTGACGATTGAGATTAAAGATGATTTTTAATAAATTCAAAGTTGGATTGGCAAAAACTCTAGTGCGTGGTTGAGTTTGACGATTGTATTTAGAAAGTAAATCTTATCCATTGAATTCTTAGTAATCAACGATTGAGATACATTTATTTACATATCTTCCTTGAATTTTACACTCCATGCAATATAACTCAACTTGTAAAGTATTTAAAACTAGATCGTTTAGAACCAAAATTTCATTGTTTGGAAATATAACTACTGTGTTTAGACGAGTTAAACAATTTTAAATATGAATAAAAGTTAAGCATCGTAGTTTAATTTGCATAACATACAAACTACGTAGCATCAATCATATGCAAATGATTGTACAAAACACGAGAGTCCGGTATAGTTCATAATATTGATTTCATAGATATGGGGTTGACATTAAAATTGATTTTGATTAAACATGAATATTGTATTTGCAAAAAAGACGGATGATTGAGATTTATGATTATCAATATCAATTGTTGATGAATAAAAATCAATGGTCGAATTGAAATACTACGAAAATATGTGTGTCACTCTCGATTCATTTCCTATTCTAATTATAGTTAGAGATCTAAAATGACGTTTAGCAAATCTCTTTTATTGAATTAATGTTAAAGCATATGAGTTGTTATGTACTTTCACCATTTAAGAAGTGAAGCATTGAATCCAAAACTGAACCTATTTGCGATTTAGAGCTTATCTACGTCTTGCAACTAGCAGCGAGTGTTTTAAATATCAAGAACATTCGTCACACCCACCACGTGTCCTTCAAATGCAATGCACGCCGCATCAATACGACACCGTGTCGATGCGGTTAGAAGAGAAAAACGACGGAAAGATGAAACAGTCTCTGACGACATTTGGACTTTGCAGAGCAAATTGCGAGAAAGACGAAGCAATCAACTCCAATCGATTCCTCCCTCCCTCACTCGGATCTCATCTCATCGCACCTCTCTCGGTTTCGATTTCGATTTGTACGTAAGTGGCCGTTTATTAATTGATTATTCAATTGCCGACGGTTTCGTTTTGATCGTGTTTCTGCTGTTTGCTTGATTGTTTGTTTGATGGTTGAGTTCGTTTCTTTGGATAGATTTGGTTGATTTTTGGAATTCTGATGTTGAAATTGTGTTTAGAATTGTATCATTCTGATTTTGAGTTGTGTTGCTGAATTTGATTAATTATTGAACCAAATATCTGATGAATATGCGCCTTCAGGAGATTGAAATGATGTTGCAAGTACGGAGCTATTTAAGTGTTTGGCAACAACTCTGATTTTGTTAATTTCGCTACTAGTTGGTGCTTTCGAATTCTTGATATGTATATGTTGTTGGTGGTTTGTGAATTTGGTTTTGTATAGGGATCACTTGTTTATGGTCTGGTTTATGGACAGTTTAAGTGTTTGATGCGGCTTCTTGATTACTTTCTCCGGTTTGTGTTTGATGTTAGTATAGGTGCGCAATTCTTCATCATTTTATTGAAAATAGAAAGCTGGAGATATTTTAGCCATGTTTGTTGAATATGCTTTGTGTGCGGTGAAATTAAAGAATATACTGTATTTATTCTTACACCATTGGTAGTGTCTTAGATCTGTCAAATTGTTTAATCGTAGTCTACAATTTATCAGGTTTTAGTGTGATGTGTAACAAGGAAAGGCAAGAGTGATGGCAGCGGCTGAGGCAAGAGCAGCCTGGCAAAGAACAGCAAACCGGTGTTTTGTCCAGGAAGATGCTAAAAGAGCGCCAAAGTTAGCCTGTTGTCAGTCTTCATCATCGTCTAAGCCAGTTGACGCAGGGCAGCTTAATCCAGCTGATGTTGTTGAAAATCAGGCTTTAGGATTCATACCTGTGAAGAGGACCTCATCTAGTGCGAACCTACCTTCGGATCTTAGATGGTGGCTCCAAATGCAGCCTAATTATGGCCATCAGAGATGCTTAACGAATGAACAACTCACTGGATTGGACATTGATCGAGAGGTTTTTGATATGCTATCTAACGAAAAGAGGAAGGGACATGTCAAGTCTGAGTCATCAACCGATATAAATTATACAAGGGTCGTGGCGACTAGTGTCAATAAGGAACTGGAAGTACAAAAACAGGATTTGAAGACAGTGTGTTGTGAAGGATCTCCAGAGCTTTCAGATATGAGCTCTTACTATGAA
The DNA here is from genome assembly GCA_006409495.1 of Sedum album. Taxonomy (NCBI): domain Eukaryota; kingdom Viridiplantae; phylum Streptophyta; class Magnoliopsida; order Saxifragales; family Crassulaceae; genus Sedum; species Sedum album. The sequence continues at coordinate 36,324 of QZGG01000822.1, read as the reverse complement.
GTGTTGGGTGTAGATTCTGACTGCAGCTCTGCTGGAAAACAAAAAACACATAATCTTAAATTAGATTGTGAAACTGAATCCCCTTGGACTGGGACCCAAAAGGCTGAATCATGGTGGAGAACAGCTGATGGGGATGATTTGGCCTCTCTGGTCTTGCAGAAGTCACATGATCATGTTGATAATTGTGATCTGCCTCCCCCACAAAACTCGAACCTTGGATGGAACCCAGTGGGTCAATTTGGATTTTTTAATGGTAGTCGTGTTGTCACTTCATCTCACACTACCAATGGTGCTGGGGATGAATTTGCTAATCTTCCCATACATTCACAGAAAACTCTGGCCATGACAGCTCCTTTATCTATACAACGGGCTTCTGTTGAGCATTCCAAACATAGTTCGAGCCGCACATTCAGGTGAATTTCAGAACTAGTTTTCTGTTAACTAAAATGATAGTACTTTTTTTTCTTTCTAAAAGGGTGTTCCTTTGCACTTGAAAAAACAGTGACAGCAGTAGCACAGTCCAAGATGTTAGACAAGACTCAATGCTTGATTCCAGCAAATCTCAACTCCTGGAAGCTCTCGTTCACTCACAAACACGTGCCAGGGAGGCAGAGAGGGCAGCCGAACAGGCATGCCTGGAGAAGGAGCACATTATGAAACTCTTCTTCAGACAAGCATCACATCTGTTTGCATACAAGCAATGGTTCAAACTGCTCCAGCTTGAACACTTTCAGTTGAAAGGCATTGATCAGCCTCTCTCGTCCCTTTTCCCAGCAGTTCTTCCCTTGACACCACAAAGAGCAAGAAAATTAAAAAAGAGTTGGCAAAAAAGGTTTCGTGGCAAGCGTTTGAAACCAGGACATTCAAGATTCAGCTGGTGCAAACACGGATTGGCAATGGCACTGGGACTTGGCTTGGTTGGGGCTGGGTTGCTAATAGGGTGGACTGTTGGTTGGTTGTTTCCGGTTATTTAAGTCTGCATCAGTCATCACTTTGATGTGAAATTGGGTAGTGTGCATGGTGAGCCCTGTTACATCTAATGTATTTGATGTGTTAGGTCTGCTTTAAATTTGGTGAATGCAGGTTTTCATTTCCGTTGCGATCAAGTAAGTGTTGTTGGTATGTTGTAAACTTGTAATTACATGTAAATATTGCAGAAAGCTAGACAGCTTCTGTTGTTAGACCGTTTGTCTCTCTTATATACTCCCTCCGTCCCATAATTTATGTCTCATTTGGTTCTTTGCACGGTTTTTAAGGAATGAAAAAAAAAATTAAAAAAGATAGTTGTGTGGTAAGGAAAGAGAAAAAAAGTGATTTGATAGATAGTAAGTGGTGAAAAAGGAAGAGAGAGGAGAAATATGTGGTGAAAACTAAAAAGACATGTTCATTTATGGTAAGTTTTAGAAATGAGAAGATGATTTTGAGACACCCAAAAAGGAAATGGGATATTAATAATGGGACGGAGGGAGTAGTATTTTAGTTTATGAAAAATCATATGCTGATTATTGGTAAGTTATGAGTGAAATCTAACTAGTTCCACTACTCTTTTAGAAATATTTTATATTGCTAGGAATTGATCAGGATGGTAGTATAAGATTTAAAATTAAAGTTAATTACAAAATAAGTTTTAAACTATCACCCAGTGATCATACTCTCTCAATTTTCAATATTGGACTATCTCGATTTTCAATACTGAACTATCTCAATTTTCAATATTGGACTATCTCAATTTTTAATTGCATGTCCCGATTTTTTCAAATTTTCAATCCAAAGACTACTACTTCTATTTTTCAAATTAATATTTTTGGACCAAATTCAAAATAATTTTATCTCTACTAATATCATAAAACTTACAGTTTAAAAGGAGTTTTACATCACTCAATTTCAGTTAGAGAGCCGAACTAGCTCTCCACTCAATTTTTTTTGATAAAAAGTGGGTATATTTCATTTAATCATGAGTACATCTGATCACGAGTACATTCGATCATGAATATAAAATGAAATACAAACGATGGTACAAATTTGAGACAACAACACTGAGTCATCTCTGAAAATAGTTGATCGAGCAGGCCACTGGCGGCACCTTCACCATTGACTCCCACTAGTCCGGCACCCGGACATGATAACGAGTTTGGCTAAACCAAACCTTATTACACAGCAAAAATTGCTGTGACGACGCCTTGAACGGCATAACAAGCATGCATAACTACCAAACATAGAAAACATACTATTACATGTCCATTATTTATATACACAACATACATATAGGAAAATAACCGAGTAAAGGCCGATCCGTCACATGCATGTGACCTTGGGGGTAGGAGGCGGCGGCGGTGATGACAACCGGCCACATGCATGCAACCTGATCGGACGATTAAAGAGGCGGCGGCGATGATTGATGATGGAAGGAGGAGGTGGTGGTGTAACCAAATGGAGGACTTCTTGGGGTAGAGGTGGAGGGATTCATCATCCCATGAAGAAGATGAACCTCACCTCCACCCCGGAGCGGTGATTGAAAAAACTGAAAACGGAAGACGGTGGTAGTTTAGAAAGAAGACAGAGCAAACAAGGAAGAAGAGAGATCACTCAATTAAAAGTTGGGATATGTCACTATTGAATTAAAATTTTACACTATCTCAACTTTCAATTCAAAGATCAGACTAGTTTAAATTTAAATTTTCTGAAAAAAATCAGTATAGATTATATCTCTTCTAGTAAAACTAAACTAGTAAATAAAAAGTCTTATAGATTTTTATATTATTTACTCCCTCCGTTTCAAAATAGTTGTCCCACTTGATATTTCACACATATTAAGACAAAATGTTTTCATCCATATATACCCTTATTCAGTGCGGATTGAATTAGTTCAAAAATCATCATTAATCTTGTCAAATAATCAAAACATGCATTGAAATATACTCATTTTTACTTTGGTATGCGAAAATATCAATAAATGACATGATTAAATGCTTAAATGAAAGTTGTAATTAATGAGATATGTAGGGGTAAATTGGGAATTTTCTTATCAAATAGTTTCCTAATGTAGTAAGTGGACAATTAATTTGAAACATCTAAAAAAGGAAAGTGGGACAATTATATTAAAACGGAGGGAGTAATTTTGTTTTATCTAAGTTTTTCGTATCAAAGAATTAATTGTTTGTGCTGCCTTTTTTGTATCAATTAAATATTTATATGATTTATTTTGGTTTTAAATCATCTATAACACATAATTTGAATTAAAAATAAACTTAGACCAACTTAACATGCCCATGGATTTTCTTAATACAGCTACACATGGTAGATATATCCTGTTTAACATTTAAAAATATATGTTCTAATGATTGAATTATTGACAGTGGTGTCACTGATCATATAACCCTCAGATGTGTTTATTGAAATATGTTCCCAATGATATGTTGATGCGTAATAAAGATGAAGTACTAGAAAGAAATATAGTTACTTGGTGTGTGTTGTTAGTTCAAAAGATCAGATTTAATCCACTTATCATTACCAAACTCACTTATAACACAAAATATTCAATATTATTCAGTGACAAATAATGCTACATTCTTGACCTAGCAAGGAAGATTATAGGCAAAAATGATGATGCAATTGAAGGAACCAAAGATATTGCTTCAATACACATGCATGATTATAAACAGTAGTCAAGAAATGATGTTTCAATAGACCGTTTGAAAAACTACATTCTAGAAATAAGCTAACATATGTTACATGGTTAGACAAACTACTCAATTTAATACGAATTTTGAAAACATAATAATAAAGGAAAAATAAAACATAAATTTTACAATACACTATTAAAATAATAAAAAAGAGTTGAGAGAGGGAAGATAAAAGAAACTATAATCACCAGTGAATATCAATAAAAATTATTTTCCATATCAAACAAATATGATTTTTTCCCAACAATTTTCTTATTAAAAGTTTTCAACTTACAAGCATTCAAGTTTTTTTTACCTTCCTTTTGGATTCACTATTTGTGAAAATATGGCATTGTTGGAATCATCTGATGATGATGGTGATGAGTCCTGATCAAGGCTGATCTCCGCAAACTCTTCGCTCGATAACTCTTCGCTCTTTCCCTGCTTTGTAGCTTTTTCTGTATTCTCCTGTAGCTGGAGAGCTGATTCCAAGCTCCACAACACATCTCCCATTGATGGTCGATCAATACCTTGATCAGCAAGGCACTTCTGAGCCACATCAACAAACTTCTTCAAACTCTCTGGCTTGATCGTCCCTTTTATATTCGGATCAATGATGTTTTCAAATGTACCTTTCTTGATGCAATGAACTGCCCAATCCCCAAGGCTTACTTGCTCTTTAGGCAAGCTAGGATTTAAAGCAGGACGGCCACATAAGACCTCGAATAGTACCACACCGTATGAGTAAACGTCCGATTTCTCTGTAAGTTGCTGCCTTCGGTAATATTCGGGGTCCAAGTACCCAAAACTGCCTTTCACTACTGTGCTGACATGAGCTTGAGCTTGATTCATTTCAGGACCGGTTTTGGAAAGTCCGAAATCAGACACTTTGGCTACCCAATTTTCATCTAGAAGGATGTTTGTGGTCTTCACATCGCGATGGATGATCGTGTACTTAGCCCCGGTGTGAAGGTAATGAAGACCTCTTGCTGCACCAATAACAATTTCCAATCTTTGCTTCCAAGACAAATGAGACTTGCCGTCTTTAGTCTTGTACAAATGTTCTCTCAATGTCCCAAGTGCCATGTAGTCATATACCAATGCCATTTCACCATCCTCTTCGCAAAAACCGATCAACGAGACCAAATGCCGGTGTCTTAGCTTTGAAAGGAGCTCAATCTCAGTTTGAAATTCATTCACACCTTGCTCTGAATTCGGGTTTGATCTCTTAATGGCCACTTTAACATTCCCATCAATAACTCCTTTATACACCTTTCCAAAACCTCCAACCCCAATAACACATGATTCATCGAAGTTCTTCGTTGCACGTTTAATCTCCGGCAAGGTGAAGTGTCGACATAGCCCGCCATCCCTTGACGAAAAATGACTACTAGCATGACTTTTACCAGCAATTGTAGACTTGCTAGCAGATGTTTGGGAGTTTGTATAAACAGGAAGCCAACTAGCAGTGTGTGAGTGACTTCTAACCATTCTCTTTTTTCTATGATACACGGCTATACACAATGCAGCCACGACACTGAACGCTGCCGCTCCTCCCGCTGCCCCGCCGATCACTTTTATATGACCATTGTCAGATTCCTTTGCAAATTCGGCTGCAGACGCTGCCTCGGCCTTAACAAGCATAGGTGAAGGAACAGGATTTGGCCCTGCTAGATTCTTGTTAGCATCCCCAACTTTGAATACCTCCACCCCATTAAGTCGTGCATCGAGATACTCCGCCCCGGACTGCGAGTTCGGATGGAGTTGTATCGTTATATTCTCATCTCCGATCCCATCCGCAACATAAAATGCATAATCCTTATAAGTTGGCACATCTTTGCTACCACTCCATGCTATGATATCTGCTCCCTGAAATGCCAGTTTTCCATTCATGTAGATGTCGAAAACAATTTGATTAGCGAGCGACTCGTCGTATTCGCAGAAGTGCAACCTTGCAATGTAAGTAAAGTTGGCATCAACTTGGAAAACCCAAGTCAAGTTGTAACTCTTTGAAACATCTTTGTAATATCCCATGGATCTACTTGTAGAGTAGACATCTTTAGGAGCAACATCTTGTGGCAAATCCTTGTAGTCGATTGTCCCGTTTGCGGCCGTTGCGACACCCATTACTGCTCCGGAGAGGTAGGGAGTATCATCATACCAAGTCCTAGCCAAAGAATCATTGATTGGAGAAATGTACTGACCACCGACATTCAACCTCACCATTGTCTCCAAGTTTGATGTTCCTTCGTCGATGCTCTCCCCTCCGTCGAAACCCACCATCGATGCCATGCCGAATAAATCAGAGGGAACGGGGATTAACTCAATCCCATTAATGAATGCAAATGCGCTGCTCTGCTTATCAGAAGGCACAAATTTGATCTCCAATGAGTTGGTTTCGAACGAAGCCAATGCATATTCTTTAACAATGTAGGCTTGAGTGAGGGCCTCGGCTGTGATGGATGCGCTGAAATTTTTCAACAATGTGACACCATTGGCGATCACAGAGAAGTAGGATGTCGTGGGCGCCAACGAGCTATAAGTCGAAGGGTAAAAATGAAGCCTGATAAAATATCTCGTCTTAGGCTCAACGGGTAAATTATACACAGCTTCGGACATGAAAAGCCTTGCATTCATGTAAGGAATAGCTGAAGGAAGAGAAGGGTCTTGAAATGCCGCCGGTGAGGTTTGCGAATTTCCTTTCGCCGTGACATATTTAGTATCACTTTCCCATTGTCTCCCATCGGTATCTTTTCCGCCATTCCCTCCACAGCTAAGCAAAATGGCAGATCGTTGGGACGGAGATGCGGCGTAAGAAAGGTGGATTGGGATGGTTAATAGGAGCGTTGATATGATGAGGAAAGGATTGAGAATGTGCATGGTTTGTGATGGATGAGCTGAGATCACATGTAGACGTAGAGAAAAACAGGACATGAGACAGGGGAGTGAATGAGGATCTCAGACTCCCCTGCACGTCGAATGTTGTTGGAATTTTTTTGTTTGAGATTTTGTTTCTAGCCAAATTGAGATGAAAAATTGCAAGATTTTTAGGGAATGAAGATGTTGAATGTTTTGGTGGAAAATGAGAGATAGGGAGTTGTCATCGGTGGATAATTTAGACAAGCTATTTGTTTATGTCAAGTTTTACAGTTTTCTTATTAATCTAAATTTAGGATCAAAAGTCGATTTGCAAGAAAAAATGTTGAACTGAATCCATCATCTGTTTACTGTATAGTAGTTTAGCAGTTCATATTCATACAACTTGGCAAATAATTGGTTTCCAATCTATCAAAATTGTGCAGTTTTGATGATAATTACCTAAAGTGGTGTGGTTTTAGAAAGGTTTTAGCAATGTAGGTTTGGATAACAGAGTAAAACTATAACTATAATTATAGATGTAAATATTTGTAAGCTGCAATGAATCAAATAAACTAAATTATTTGGTTCTACTTAAACAAAATCATATTCATATTTAAATTATTTGAGACTCAAATTGGTTCTAAATTTTCATTTTAAAATGAATTCTCATTTGAACTTCTCCTGGTGCATAAATTTTTTATATATTTGTGTCCATTTCAGGTTAACACATACAAATAAACTATTTATATCCACTTCCGGGGATGATAACAATTTTATAAAATAAGAATGTATCAAATATCATCGTCAGAAGGATTAGTCAAAAATAAATTAAATTATATACATATTTGTATTTCTTCACTTTCGATATATTAACATTTATACTTCAAAGAAATCAATAAATAAACTAACATAAATAAACTTCAGGTTTTATATGTACAATATTCTATTTTAGGAAAATTGAAAGTTATATAAAATACATCTAATATAATCACTTCTGATGTTACACGCGTATTATAATCAGTTGACCAATTATTAAAACTGCATTTACGAGACTTCCTCGACGTAGAGTTGTCTTAGAATTGTCCCTTAGTTTATGTTTCATTTGCACGGCTTGTAATATCTATTTCTATGAAATATTCTCACCTTGAATCAAAAAAAAGAGAGTTGTTGTTAAAGGGACGACCAACAGTATAAAAGGAGCGCGTCTCCCCTCATTTTCATCATCATTTGATCAATAATCTTCTCTAGAAAACCTTGTCTTCATTTCAGACAGTTCCCTAAGTATTGAGTCTTGTAAACCTAATCTTAATTTGACCATAATAGTGTTTTTACCGAATTTTTCTCGAATTTTCTTTCAAAGTTCTTTCCTTTTAAGGAAGAATTCGTGGGAAATGTATCTTGTATTGGCCTTTGATCCCTTTATCAGCCAATAACATAAGCTTCCGTTGCTTTTGTCATTTGAGTATCATTTTGATTGATGTTGAGATTAAATTATTTGAAATAAAATAGGTTATTGAATTTGCAAAATACACGGCTGTTGAGATTAACAGTTATAAATTTCAACCATTAGATGAATAAAAATCAACGGTTGAGATGTTGTCCTTCTTTCCTGTAGAATGTATCTTGTCTCTCTAGAACGTTTTTCCATTATGTTGTTTGTTATTACCGAACACTTTATATTTCTATTTATTCAATTTAAAATTTATTTATTTCTAGTAAGTTACATTTAGTTTCTGTAAATTTTGTGTACAAAATGCGAAAAAAACCCCTATAAATCTATTGTCACTTCAACATGGTTAAAAGCCAGAAAAGCACAGCTTGAAAATTTTCTTTATCCATTGATTGATTATTTGTCAAAATTCAACTTATATGAAAATTTAAATGAAAATTTCCCCACAACTTATCAATTTTTACTTGACATTCAATGGTCGACCTTAAAAACGCCTGATTAAACATTTTTCATGTACCCTTTAAACACTAAGATTTTGTTGACAGAATCGTGCGAGCAGACTACCAATGAATTTTCGATGAAAAAGACGATTATCGAGAAATTGTCAACATATGTTAGAATATTTAATTTGTAAAAATAATATTCTTGTTTTACATGCATAATTTTTTGTTATTTCATGATATCTTGACTAAAGAAGTTTCTAATATGATTTCACTGTAAAAGTTGTATCTGTAAACATCTTTAAAACAAAACTACGTACTTTATTATGATGAATCATAACATCGTGGAATTCAAACATTGGAACTCACAGTACGTGGAGAATCAAAATATCCAAGTCAAAAGAATTTTTTTACTTGAACATAGCGATAGTGAACTTCATATGTTTTGTCGTCAACAGCTTGTTTCACTTATTTGTTTTGTTGGATGTGACAGTGAACTTCAGATCCTTCTAATCCAAAGATGCCATATTGATACTTTCAATGTTCAAAAATATTGTGATAATTTCCTATGAAGCTGCACTCACAATAATCAGGCAATGAACATACGTGATGCGATAGAATCGAGCCATGGCTTCCCTCGCCAAAGCTAACTCATAGATTTGAAGACTCAGTTCATTCTCTTTGGTTGTTAGTGTGAGTCATTATAAATATCCTTGTTTTTTATTATAATATGTTGATTTTGCTTTCTTTTTATGAGTAAGATGTGTTAGCAACAAAATTAAAAACTACGTGTTTGATATATGATTGTGGAAGATAACTTGTTGATAGAAAAAAAATAGATGTAACACGTGTATGTCAAACTTGTCTAGCAAATGATGTTATTAAACTCAGAGTGAGGCTCATTTGAGATTCTTAGTTCGTTTGACAGCCTTTAAGATCCACTTATTTGTCACATATTTTTATAAATATGTAGACGAGAATGTGTCGCACGTCATCACTACCCACATACTAAGTGTATAAATACACGGTCGCATACGCAACCCGTTATATTTAAAGTGCAAACGGTTTTCCCAAATATACAAAATGTGTAAGGGGGTCTCAAAAGATTGTAATGTGTTTCACATACTTAGATGAAGAGATTATAAACAAATCGTTCTAATTACATACACAAATTAATATCACTACGTACTTTTATACCTCTTGCAACATTGAGAAATAGGTGTTGCATAGGTGTGTGTTGCATAAGTTCCGCTTGACATTTAAGTTGACGTTGCATAAGAGGACACGTTGTCTTAGAACTCTTTCGCAACATACACTAACGCAACATCTAAACATATGTTGCATAACTTAAAATGATGTACTAATGTAACATACAATTACGCAACATCACAATGTATGTTGCATTACATGGAACAGGGAAAGCTTGTTGACTTTTCAACGCCGTTTGAAAGTAAATAGTACAAATGGTTTATGATGGTTGGTGAGGGATTGTTTGTTCTCGTTCGGTTACGCAACATACTTATGCTATGTATGTCTTTGTATGTTGTAAAAGTATGTTTACATTAATTATGAAACTATGAAGAGAAATGGGGAGGGAAAATTGAGGGGGAAATTTTACAAGAATGAATAATGGGGGAGAGGCGAATATTTCGTGGAATAAAAAAGAGGGAGTAAAAAGAGGAGGAAAAATGTGAAGGAAAATTGATAATGAAAAATATTTAGATTTAATATTCTAATTTTGATCCAACAACTTATATTAACCGACTTAAATAAAAAAATTGTGGTTATTAATTGATTGAATAATAATTAAATTCAGAAAATTTGTATATACATCATATTTTACCACACTTTCTTTTTGATAAAAATATTGTAATGCACATTCAAACATTATATATACATATAATATTAAGTTTAAGGTATGTGATACATGGTTTAGAGTAAAAAGTTTAGAGTATACGGTTAATATAGGGTGTAGAATATATGTAGGGTTTGGGGTATAAGCCTAGGGGTTTGGAGTATAAGCCTAAGGGTTTAGGGTTTGGGATTTGGGTATAGCCTAAGGGTTTGGGGTATAAGCCTAAGGGTTTAGGGTTTAAGGTATAAGTTAAGGGTTTGGGGTTTCGGGTATAACCCTAAGGGTTTGGGATTTGGGGTATAACCCTAAGGGTGAAAATAAAATAAATTAAATATGATGATTGATCAATATCCGATTTTAATGCACTGTATAAAATTTCATTAATTTGTTTCCAAAATTTATAGCAACTTTTCACATTCGAATCCGAAAATAATTTATATATGGAATGAATTTAAATTTAATGCTAATTTAAGGATATCGTTCTGTATATTTATTATTAACCATTTTCTTTCAAATTTATTTAATTACACATATATTCAAATATTCAATCTGATTTATTTAATTTTGTTATAATTTTTATAGTGTTTGATCTAACGATAATTGTGGTTAATGGTTGAATGAAGGATTTGGGGTATAGGGTTTGGGTATGGTGGTGTAGAGTTTGGGGTATAGAGGTTGTGTTGTATATCCATGGTCACATTAAATTTTAAATGTTGTATATTAACAATTTTATTTAACTATTAAATTTTAAAAAATAAAACTATGTTATTTGACTTTAAAGAGTAGAAAAACATATATTCATATAAATAAAATAACAAAATATCAAAAGATAAGTACGTATATACTCTAAGAATATATTACCCCTACAAGTCTAATTTAAATAATTATATTACAATTTTTTTATATGGATTGATCCAAGGGTTAGAATTAAAAGTTGAATGAAGGGTTGAGATTGTTATCCGAGTGAACTTATATGAACCAATAATAATCAACCACGTCATTCATTATAATTAGGGGGAATTGAAAGTAAAAAAAGAGGGAAGGTGAAATTTTGACAGATGAATATCAGCCGTCCATCTCCAAAACCCTAACAAACACATATATCACTTCTTTTTCGTTCAACTTCTGCCTCCATCAGCAATCTCTCCAAATCAAGTTGCGAGTGAGACATGTTCGTCAATTGAATTTTTATCGCTTCAAATTGAGAGATCTGAGCGGGTTGCTGTTGTGTACCCCAAAGTTGAAGCATGTATCGTCTCCTGCAGAATCTGGCATCACAAAGGATCTAGGCCTATCTTCATCTCAAGTAAGCGAAGCACACACTCTGTTGTGCAGTATGCAATATTTGGTTCCATATTCACTGCCGGAGGGTTAATAAGTTCTTTAGTAAGCGGGAAAACAGCAGATCACATAGGCCGGAAAAACGTACGTGTAACAGCCATTAATTTGCAAAGTTTACTGTAAATAAATTTGATCATTATTCGTCACTGAACCTGCTATTTGCAGACTCTGTGGTTGTCACAAGTTTTATTTACTCTCGGTTGGCTTGGGATTTTTATAGCCAAGGTAAATGCCATGCTGTTCAAGTTTCTGCAGGTCTTTTCTGCAAATTTAGGTAACTAATCCTTATTTTCTTTTGCAAAACAGAATGCAACATGCCTTTACATAGGGAGATTCTCTACAGGATTTGGAGCTGGATTCACAAGTTATGTGGTAATTGTTGGATTGAGCTATGGATCTGTTTAATCAGCATTTTTAACTAGTTGGATAATTCATCTTGCTTGATTTACATTTACAAACAACAGATTCCCATTTACATGCTTGCAAAGGTTCAAGTTCAATTTTACTTGGAGAAGATCGGAAATATCTAGGGAGGCCACAAGGGCCCAACAGCTTATTCCTCATTGTTTCACAATGTTTAAATTTGTGATTTGAAAGTTGATAATGTATGTCAAAACCTGTATATTTTTGGATTGTATTTAATAAAAAGTTGATAATGTATTTGAGCATTTTTGGATTGTATTAATAGAAATCAAATTTTAATATTATTTGGTTGTGTGAATAATAATACCTATATTGTATCAAATGGAAATATAATTATTATTGTGCGTTTAATTATGTTCACCCTCATATTGTATACACTTATGCAACATATCTCAGGTTGCGTTAAAATAATATTGCACTGAGAAAATCATGTTGCAAAAGATAAAACGTTTATGCAACTTAGTCTAATGCAACAACATAATGTCGCAAAAGAGATAAATGCTTATGCAACATACCACTCGATGTATGTTGCACGACTTATGCGACACGTCCTATGCGACAATATTTTTTGCAACATGTTGTATGTTGCACGAGGCTTACGCAACACATTTTCGCTCTTTTGCAACACACACTTGTATGTTGCTAAGTGTGTAAAAGTACATAGTGTATGGATCCAAAAATTATAACTGAATGTTACAAATATCTCCCTAATTTACTTTTACCTACTTATTATGATAAAAGGTGTGTATTATTTAACTAAACAAATACAAGTTAAATCGATCAAAATGCTCCTTATCGCTTTTGTATGTTGGAGGCATATCTTAAATATGACAAATGTATGTGAACTATGATCCCAAATGTTCCATTATTGTTTTTGTCCATTAGAGAGATATTGTAGATTTGATAAATACATATAAAATAAGGTATCAAAGTTCAATTATTTCTTTTGTCAATTGGAGTATTATCTAAGATGTGACAAATGCATTTGAAATAGAGTTTCAAATCTTTTACCTTTAGCAAGTAGTACATATTTCTCTTAATTAATTTTTTTAATCTCTTCCTGATCCTTCTCATTAAATGGACTCAGTACTATATGAGGCAATACATCCCAATTCACACTCCAACTCCTCAGCAAGCTTGATACATCAACAATTCCATTAAGCTCTACTTCAAACACAGAGTCACCCTCTACAATTGATCTAGTTTTACATCCATAACCAAACCATCTTTTATTGCCACAGCTGCACAACCTCCATCAGATGTGTTTGGTGAGCATGATCCATCACATTAATATATAATCACCTCAGAACAATAGACATCCAATAATCTTCCTTCCTTTTCCATTCATATTACAGCTTTGTCATCAAACTGTTTCATCAGGTATTTAACTTTGTTGCAACTTTGTGCCAATAACCATAAGGGCTTATTATGGACAGCTAGATTTTGATTCCTCCATACAACCCAAATGCCAATAATGACTTTTTTAATCTCCTCCTGATCCTTCTCATTAAAGAGAAACCATAGCCATCCCTTTGAGAATGACTCTTTCCCTTCTGTCCAGTATTCCACCTCCAAAACTCTTCCAAACACTTTTTGTCCACCAACAGTCCATAAATAGATGCCAAAAATCTTCCTGCTCATAGCCACAAAAAATGCATTCTACCTTTGATTCACACCCTCTTCCTTAAACTAGATAACACTTGTAATAATCTCCTCGTGAACACTAATTTTCCAAAACCCTCTCCAAACTTTTGAGTTCCAGTCTCTGTTTGAGGAATCGCAAAACGATCATTATATTTAAAGCATAGTCAACTTAGTCAACGAACAGTTTTCTGGCAAAATCTGCCGGAACCGGGGGTGTCAAGATTTAACGATTTTGAAATTGATGGGTGGTTAATTTGAAGGGGTGGTTTCGTTAAAATTTAGGCATTGTGAGAGTCGTTTTCGAGAAAAAAACCTGTTTTAAAATTAATACTTTCAAATTTATTTGAAAATGATTAGACCAACATTGTAAAGAAAGTAGCGGTATGTAAAATTAAACACACTGACTGAAAAGAAATGAAACAAATGTAAGAAATGCTGTAATTTCTTAGTTACACTTTCAAAGTCATATTCGCTTGGATATCTCTTTCAAAACTATATTTGATGAGTAATCGACTGATTCAATTATTTTGTACTCTCTTATAATAAAAAGACTTCATGACCAAATCAACTTTGAATGATTACAACTATATTATCCAACTTAATCATTGATATTTGTTACAGAGGTTCATATAACATATTGAATACATAGACTTGAACAAGTTGACACGCATATGTTGTCAATATAAACCATAGCTTACAAAAGAAAGACCAGCTAATTGAACTTATTGCCTGATAGTAAGCTCAGCTCTGAGATGGAGAATTCCATTGATGAAAAACGGGCTGTCCTCAGCCATAAATGAACTCCACGGAATACCAAACAAGTTTCTGTACCCAACTGCCTTGCCTCCTGTGAATGTGTAGTTGCCTTTGTACTTGCTTGTGTATTCTTCAACCGGCTTGGATCTAGCTGCAAACTCATAATCAACAGCAAAACTCACAGAACCCTTCTCTTGCATTCCAAGAAACAGTCCAAAGCAGTGAAAGGAAACTTGTTGGTCCATATTACAGTGTGCTGACAAGAAAAAACCCTGGCCACCTAAATGAAATGCTTGAGAATACACTCGTCCGGTTGGGAAAAGGTTGGCACATTCTTCACGTTTTAAGTCCAGGTATACAACACATTGCTGGCGAGGAAGTTCAAATTCCACTACTTTCACAGGTCTGTACTTGTAAGCTCTCTCAGCAAACCGGCGGGTAGTTGCAACTGATTCTTCAGCTGCTAAGGTGCGCTGTCGATGCGGTGCTTCTGCCTTGAAAAATAAAGCCTCTAGCACTACCTTAGATGCCATCTCATGGTCAAAATCACTGCACGTCAATACCTTCTTCAGCTTACGGCAAGTCATAAAAGGGAAGCGAATGTATTTGATCAGACGCGTCCCCAAAATTTCTCTCCGCTCTTCTAATTTTGGGTAATTTGCCCTGGTCCACTTCAAGACAAAATCATACACCGCATCCTCAGATGCAACCTGGAGATCATCACTGGATAGCACTGCTTCAATCCCTGCCAAGGGCAGTTCCATGACCTCTTGTTGATACCTGGATGCACATGTGCACACATTCAAATTCTGGAGCACAATGCTTTAAAACTGATACATTAGTGCCAAGTGTACAACAAATAAGTAACAATATAAATTTATCATACTGAAGATGGTTTAACAATCTCCCTCATCAGTTTGGATATGCTATTTTTTTAATTTTTAAATCCAGTTAAAGATCAGTTCATAATATTTATATCTTAGTACTATGTTAAATTAAAGAGGAATTACAAGTCCTCAGCATACTTTATTATCAAAGACACAATCGATACTTAAGATAGCCATGTTATCAATTATCATTGCAACTAAGAATGATATAATGTTAGTAATATTAAATGGTTAAAAGTCGCAATACAAAATCAATAGAGCATGCAAATGGAAGCAGAAACTTGTGAGATAAATCATTGCGGGGAACTGACAAACAATAAAGACCAAAAGAACAAGCAAAGGCTTGTTGGCAAAGTCAGAGCAAGCGAAAACCAATTACCTAAACTAAATGTATCAAAAAACAAAAACAAAAACTTGAAAGCAGCTCACCAGTAATGAATGACAGTCAAATTTACGAATGAGAATACTGCCGCTAAAAGAGAAAATTGAAAATAAAGAAAAATTCAATCCTATTACAAAAGGCGAAAAGCAGGTAAGTGCCATGTGATATTGAAGGAGTTACACATCTTCAATTATAGATTCTAATTTAAGTTTAATATCTCTGCATTACGAATGGCCATAGCAAAATCAACTCACTTCCCCCACACTCTCACTTTCCCATAACCCAAATCGAATCTATGGCACCAGCACATATGAAAAATTAGCAGAAACAAAGATAGTTAGAACTTACTTAGACATATCTCTGTAGCGAGTAGCAAGGAACTGTTTTGCAGCTTCAGTCAATGGAAGAACCGCTTCGGCCATTAGGACACTAGATGGAAGGTCAAGGTACAGCAGTGCAGATTCTGGCGTCATGGGCAAATTTCTTAACAAACGACTACAATATCTCATGCAAGATGCAACTTCAAACTTGTCAGCTGCCATTAAGACATCCAATAGTGCAGGAGCAGTCGTAATAGACAGTGTATTGCTGTACATAAAATTTAAAAGCGCCATGAGAGCAGCCTCCTCTGTAACACCAAAGAAGTTTACCAACAATTAATATACATGGAACATATGTCATAGTTTATCAAATAGCAGAAGCATAAGAGCTCAGAACATCAATGAAGCGGTATAAGAATCATTCGTATAAGATATGTCTGATTTTTTAAATACATGGGTTAAATGAATCATGCAAAGATGGAAGTCAAACAGATTATTTTCAATATCAGGGACAGATGTGACTGGAGTATCTAAAAATAATCTTACCAGAAGCATTGATGCGTAAGGTCACATGTCTCTGCTCTGACTCTCGCATCCCATTGGAGAATAACTACGAAACCCAACAAGCAAGTAAGACACAAAGACAAGATTTGAAAAGACCTTACACCTCGGAGAAAAAAGAAATACCATAAACCAATAGTCAATAATTAAAGAGATCAACCTTGTAGAAAAAAGGACTTTTTGCAGCTAAGATTGGAGAGCTGATATGCAGAGTTTTGACTCTAACAACCGTTGAACAATCCATACTCCAATTTGAGTCATTGCTGTTCACTGCTTCATCACCTGCTCAATGCAATATGGCTCTCAGTTATACAAAGCACAAGCAAAACTGAGAATCTTAAAAACTGTAGGCGTGCAACAAAGCACCCATATAATAAAAGCACATTGGAAGGACAACATATAAGTATCAATCATATAGGTAAGTAAGTAACGGTCAGCTAGATCCTTAAAGACAACTTTAACGCAGCAAGCATTCTTAATGTCAATATGTCATGACATTCGAATGTCCAACGGACTAGTTAAAATATATGTTTCTATCTGAAAGCATTTTCAAGATTCAATTGACTTTTCACATGTGATTTGATTCAGGATGAATGACAAAAAAACATAACAATCTCCACACTAATACCTGACTGTTCTTCCTCAATCATGGCCACATGTTCTTCGTCGTCATTGTCACCATTCAAACCGTCATCAACATCAGGCTGGTTACAGGTCACAATTTGTTCTTCCGGGCACACAGTAACGTCAACAGCTAAAGTAACAAAATAACAAATAAATGACCTAAAAAGTTACCTCCAAGTTCCAATTACACAAAAAGAGGATTTTGATTCGAATAAAGGGAAAATGAAAGAGAGTAAAACTGACCGGTGTCCTTGTTGAGATCCTCCCGCCGCCTCTTACGATGCCTGGCCCAATCAGCGACGCTGTTACAACCATCACCATCAGACCTGCACTCAGAAGGTCCATCCATTATCTCGATTTGCAAAAGCCTGTCGGAGAAATTACTATCGTTGAAAGCGAATCCGAAATCACAAGGTAAGGATGATGACGAAGCTCCACCGACGCTGCTGAAATTGGGCGACGCATCCGAATCCATCGATCCGATTCCAACAAACGCAGCGTCGTTGAAGATCCGAGACGAGAAAATATCAAGAAAGAAAAGACCTAATTCTAATTCTCAATATTTGTTTATTATTTACGAAATTCTAATTTTAATAATATTTTCTAAAACTAAAGTTTAGTTTATCTTTCTATATGCAAAGCGCAAGATGTGAATTGACGGTTTCTTTTTGAAGCCACAATTCACATCCCATTTAACCCCTCCTTAATTTAATAATTACTTATTTAACATATAATTCACATCTTCATCTTACCCTTCTTAATTTAATAATTACTTATTTGATAAATTATATAATTACGATACAATTCATCTTGATCATTCCATGTTATTTTACATATATTTTGAATTATGTGCACATATGTGCACCAAACTACTAGTACTATATAAATGTTGTCAGAGGTTTTGACTTTTTTTATAAACGGTTACAAACCCTCAATAAAGGAGGAACACTAATAGTGCGTCCAGGGCGCGACTCGAATTCGAGTCTTCTTGATTGATAGAACAAGAACATGATCAGCAGACCACCACTCTTTCTGCAGTTCGTTTTGACTTTTGAATGAGCATGTTTTTGTCATTTGAGCACTCGGTACGCACATATTTCTCTCAAAAAATATTCTATTTGTAATTTAATAACCAGTGAAAATACTTACCACTGTACTACGAATAAATATATTTAATAACTCTAAAAATAATTCATTCCAACAATAGCTTAAATCATTAAGTTTTCCTAATGAAAACTCCATGTGTGTGTATAAGGAGATGTTAACAGTTGATCAGAAAGTTGTTGGTATATTAAACAACTCATTCAATCTCGTTTCAAGTTATTAATATTAACAAATAATTTGTAGCGTGTGCATAATCGATATTTAAGTCATAGTTGTTGTAAACAAGTTGATGACTGTATTAAAACTTAGTTGAAATTATTATTGTACGATCTTTAATGATTTATTTGAAGATTATAAGATCAGATATGTTAATATTGGAGGTAAAGATGTCAACAACGAAAGGGAAGTCGGTTCTATGAGTGTTAATTGTAACAGCGATTCGGACGAATGAGATTTGGATGCCTTTTAAGAGCAAGGAAGCTGAGTCGGACAATAATTCGAAGCTTGAATTATATATGAATGAAAAACCTCTAAAAGGGATGATCATTTTGATATCTTAGAATTTTGGAAGTCCGCATCTCGTTTTGTGGTTCTGTCTACTTTGGCTATGTGTTCCTATTTCTACAGTTCTTTCGAAATCATCATTTAGTATGGAGAAAAAATAATTACTTGTTGTAAGAGCTCTCTTGCACCATCTATCGTTGAAGCTCTAGCATGCCAAGAAAATTGGTTACGTTCAAGAGGATTGAATCCAAGTAATTATCTAACATTATTTGTGGGATGGTGTAATTATTTTGATTGCAGCATATTTTTATATTATATTTTTATGGATTTTGCTGAAATATTATTTTGTTTTTAAGGTGTTCATACTTCTTCTGTTATCTAATCGTATTGAGAGTGAAGAAGAAAATACCTTTTATGATGAGATTAGTGACGGTGTTTCAAGTGAGTGCTGAAATTTATTTCATGTAATATACTACTTATCTAAAAAAATTGTGATTAGAATGTTTATTAAGTAAAAGAAACTGTTGTAAATGGAAAAAAATTGCATGAATGAATAAGCTGAAATTATTAACTGTCTTTTTCTTTACTTGTAATAAAAGGATCACTTGTAATGGTTAAAGATTATATTTACTCACTTGTTTATTTTTATATAATAGATATGTGATGAAGAAAAGGTAAGGATATAGAAATGATAAGGCGAGAAATAGATGTCAGAAATCAAGGATGCCATGCCATGAATTGAAATTTGAATGAATATTTTGTTTAAAATTTAAGTGTTTGTCTGTTGGACAAATTTTCAATGTTTTGAAAGTTTTTTTGAAATACAATTTTATTAAACATACAGGAAAATTTATAATAATAACACAATAATAGGCTACCTGATGGACTTTCCGGTCCGACACATAAAGTAGGCTTGGACAATATTTTCAACTCGATTCTACTGGGCGGGTTTAGCTCGGTCCGAATACATAGATTATAATTACCGGTCCGAGTCCAAAGTTGTACATGTCTAGTCTATAGCAGGAGGCTGTAGGTAAGGGAAGATCTAGGATACGACCGACAGTTTTTTAATAGAAAATAAATGTCAAGATGTGCGAAAAGTTGGCGACACTTGGTTGTTTAGGGGGTGCAACTAGAGTGTTTGTCAGTGGAGGGTATTTCCCTAAGGTCTCAAGATGTGATAGATGAACTCGATTGTAAACATTCTTATGCTCCAAGGTTGTACCTTATTGATTTTTATTAAATTGGACGGTTCATTTGTAAAATACACATGTGCGATTGGAAATTGACGGTTATCAATATCAATCATTAATAAAAATCAACGACTGAGATCATGTCCTTCCGTCCTGCTAAAAATATATATCCTTCTTGATACCTTTCGGTAATGATGTATAGTAAATATTTGAATTCAGATTTTATATACTAATTGACAGGCGGAAAATTCAAGCAAAGAACATAAACTATGTAGTACAAAATTGATTAGCCGCCTGCTACTAACACGTGCAATTTACCATAGTTACTAATCATATGATCATTACTGCATAATTAATAGAAATTAAAACAAATAAATCAGCAGTTATCACTCAACATTTTAATTAATCAAATTTGTAATGACAAAAAGCTCGACATTAGTTAGTACAAAACTAGGAATAAATTCAATATTTTCCTATAAATTTGAGTTGTTTCAAAGCAGAAGTAATAATAACACATTCAATGTCAGTTGTCACTACGGCTGTAACAAAGAAACCGGTAACGAATTATTTACCGGTTCCAGTGTCGACGCTGGTGTCGGATCCAAACCGGCTAAAAAATGAAGAAACGGTAATCGGCACTTTCCCGATAACGAAAAGGAGGGACCGTTACCGGCACCGGTACCCAGTTACAAAATTACCGCTTCCCAGTACCGGTTACAGATTTTACTCGGTATGCTCGGTACGTTTGGTATGCTCGGTACAATACCTAGTGTATCGAGCTGATTTTAGATCAGAAAGTTCAGCATATTCACGATGCCTCGGTGTGCTCAGTACGAACCGAGGTACCGACGGAACCGAGCGTACCGACCTCTTTCATGTTCCGTTACCGCCACCAGGAAAGTCCCGATTTTTTACCGCTTTAAGTGTCGAATCCAACCGTTGCCCAAAACTGTATACTCTTGATGGTCCTGGTACCGGTAACGATTTCCAGATAATATTCTTTTTTTTTAGCAACCGGTACCACAACCCAAAGTCCCGAAACACCAGGACCGGGACCATTTTCGGTGAAAATCCCGGTACCTGGTAACGGTTTCTCCCCTAGCCGTCACTGAATTACCAAAATGACAGTTAGTAGGCGAATATCAAAAATAAATCGATCATTTTTATCCAAGAGTATTTTCCAAGAATTTTGATTTGCTTTTATACAAATTTAAGCATTTTTAATAAAATAATTTAGCTATACTAAGTTTTATTGTAATAAATCATTCATATTAATACCATCACATACACTCAATAAATCACATACTAAACCCTGCTAAACACTTAAAGGTGAAATTTCTAAATTTGGCCGAGTCCGTCACACTGTGGTGGTATGGTCGCATTCGGTTGGCGTGGTTTGTATGTTATTGCGTTCAACCATGGATTTACTCAGTGCGCACTCATTTGAGATTTTCCTTCAAAAGAGTAATAAATAAATCACATAATAAAGTTTTTGCCCCAATTTCCCTTCCAAGAAAACAATTCACATGATTGGGTAAAGATAGATAAATTATACAATTCAACTTTTATTAAAAATGATGTTTTTATAAAACTCTTCCCCAATTGTCATTTGGATAGTCGGAACATGAATTTGACATGCCAATTCATGGCCTCTTCTTTTACTTTTTTTCTTTAATTTATGGTTGAAAGACATGTGCTTATAAGTTGCCTGAATCGAAAGAAATCAATGTTTTTTCGCTGTTGGATGTTTGATTAGTTTTTAGACAGATGTGTAAATTTCATTTGCTTAGTAGTACTGTAATAATCCTCAAATAATCTTTCTTTCAGTTGCGCAAGAAAATTAAACGCAAAAATGAAGTACAAATAGAGAAGAATTCCTAGTTCTTAGCAACTACCTCTATTTTGAGACTCGCAAAAGGTTTTGTCAGACAAATTTCAATTACGAAATGATTACAACTAAACTATCTGATTTGTCTGTCAATAACAATTTGTCACTTGTAATTGTACTCATGGAGTCATAAAACTGAATTACTTTTCATTATTCGTCTGATGCTGAAACTGAAACTGAAAATCAATATATCATATTACTGAGAGGAAAGTGTGATAAAACATGATCATTCTCATGTATCTACTTTGGAGGACATACATAACTACATTGACAAGTACCTACAGTCATGCATAGTCCTCCTCGTGAAACACCTTTGTAAAGATTACTACAGTTCTCATTGCACCTTGCCGGATCGCATGGCTTAGGATAATGAAGATACTCAGTGCAATAAGGTGCCTCACCTGCTGCATGGTCTATCACATTTAGCATCATGAAACAAACCAAAACGGCTGCTATCAAAACTTTGCTGATGTTGTTCTTCATCCTTAAACACTCTTGTTATTGATGTTTGTATCAATTGAAGTTGGAAGACAATCTTTTGATAATAAGTTGAGGAAAGAAGACAGCTTAAATAGCTTGAAAAAAAATCCAATTGAATGATATTAACACACGCGATTCACTACAAATTTCCTAAGAATGTGCCTGCCTGATCTTTATAATTAATAGAAATTAACACCAAATATATCAGCAGTTACCTTATTAACCATTTTTATTCTTAATAAGGTGTGTAAATGACAATATATCATGGATATAAGTTACCAAAAAAATTTAATATCTTCATAAAAATTTAAGATTGTTAGAAATAAATTTTTTAGTTCAGCATTAATTGAATTTAAAAATTAAAATGTGGAAGTTGGCTGAGGTAAACAATTATATTTATTTAGATGCCAAAAATTGGATTGATGGGTGAAAAAATTATTTTTCGCACCCAAACCACTGTCTAATTTTTATTATTAAAATAAAAACAAATGAAGTAACTTTTGTGGTGTCTTTGAGAAACAGTTGTTATAGTCCTATGGAAATCGTTGCAAGTGTCCTAAAAACCTGCACTACAAATTTTTGGGATTTATTCGGGCGCGAATCTTCCGACACAAAAAGGTGCTGGAAATATTTCCGTGTACTTTCCATTATATTTCCGATGTATTTCCATTATAAGCTTTTGGACTTTTGTTTGGAAAAAGCATATTGTTACCTTTCTGTTACGTTTTTGGCGCGTAAGCCTATTAAAAGATCCCGATGCATATATGTGATGGAAATCCCCTGGAAGTTCCGGCACATTTCCATTGCATTCCTATTGATGTTTATTTTGAAAAAATGAGATGGAAATGCGCTAGAAAGTATATGGAAAGTTCCGGGACATTTCCATCTCATTTTCATTACTAAATTTTGTTTTAAAATTGAAGAAAGTGAGATGAAAATTCGCAAGAGAGTATATGGAAAGTTCTGGGACATTTCCATCTCATTTCCGATACTAATTTTAAAATTAAAGAAAGTGAGATGGAAATTCGCAAGAGAGTACATGGAAAGTTCCGGGACATTTCCATCTCATTTCCAATACTAAATTGTTTTAAAATTGAAGAAAGTGAGATGGAAATGCGCAGGAGAGTACATGGAAAGTTTCGGGACATTTCCATCTCATTTCCATTCAGTGGCGTATCCAGAGGTCGAAGTCGGCAGGGTACGAATTCATATTGTCTGCTGCCATACGAGCGAGCGAGCATATTTATATAATTTAATAAAAAAGTATTATTACTTTTTTCAATACAAAACTAAATTTAAACAAAGAATTCATGTATAGAAAAAATGAGAAAACAGAAATATATATAGATAACTTTGAGGAAAAAAAGTTGAGAAAAACCAAAAAAGGTACAACAAATGAAAAAACATGAATTTGGGAGTGACGAGAATCGAACCCATGCCTAAAAGTTGAAGATCTAATAACGCTCCGCCAGGCTACATGTCGCTAACTTCTTTGTTTTAAGAATTTTTACTATATTTAAACTTTGTCTCATTTAAGAGTTTATTTAAAAAGTTTAAAGGAGTGCTCAGCAAGGGTTCCGCCCGGACTTGGCAGGGTACATGGCCCCTGCCAGCCCCGGCTGGATCCGCCCCTGTTTCCATTACTAAATTTTGTTTTAAAACTAAAGAAAATGAGATGGAAATTCGCAAGAGAGTACATGGAAAGTTCCGGGACATTTCTATCTCATTTCCAATACTAAATTGTTTTTAAAATGAAGAAAGTGAGATGGAAATGCGCAGGAGACTACATAAGTTTTCGGGACATTCTATCTCATTTCCATTACTAAATTTGTTTTTAAGTTAGATGAAAATGCGTTGAAAAGTTCATGGAAAGTTCCGGGAGATTTTCATCTCATTTCCGTTACAAAATTTAAATTTTAATATGAGCAATACGTGATGGAAATGTGATGGAAACGTGATGGAAATGTTATAGAAAGTACCTGGAATTTTCCGTCACTTTATCATTATATTTCCATTACTATTTATCAGCACTTTTAATTTTATTGAGTTAGGTTCGAGAGGAACATATAAATTTCGTAAGACGACAGGACATAATCTCAACCGTTGATTTTTTTAATCCGTCGGTTGAGATTAAATTAATTTTTTCATTTAAATAGGTAGTTGAATACGCAAAATACACGAGCAGTTGAGAAATTACGGTTGACAATAATAACTGTTGAATTATTAAAAATCAACGGTTGAGATGATGTATTATGGTCCTACGAATAAGCATCTCTCGATCCTTTTCCTAATTTTATTTAATCGTAAGTAGTTAATTTTACATCTGAGAAACTTATCGGTTAATTTCCTCCGGGGGTGTTGCGTCGTTGTCATTTGGGTGGTGATCAACGTAAGTTTATTCTCATCTATATATTGGGTTGGTTTTACATTGACCGATTGACACTGTGAAGCTATCTTTTCATTCCCTCTTCCTAAGCTTTTCATCTTACTAGTAGTTTGGTGCACATACATAATTAATTTAAAATATGTTTAAAATAACATGGAATAATAAATATGAATTGTATTTTAATTGTATAATTATATTAAATTAGTAATTATTAATTTAAGTAGGGGTAAATTAGGGATGTGAATTGTGGCTTCCAAAAGAAACCGTCAATTCACTCCCTTGAATATACTTTCAAACACATGTAGGGGTTATTTTTTTGGGAAGATGTAAGTCTCAGGAGGGTCAGGTATTGGATGTTAAAGGAGTTTGTAAATCTTGAAAGTTATTGTTATGGATCAAGGTAAGAGAGCATCAATAGCTCTGTTTTTCTGTAATGATAATTTTCGAGACTAAGGGAAGTTTAGTATTCATCATGGTATGTTAATTTCGGGGCTGACACGCCCTCTTGATTTGTTTAAACTGATTGGGTGGACTTGAAGACTTTTTTGCCCAAATATAAATGATGTGTGAATTGATAAGTGGCCCATCTAAAAATTTATGTTGCAAAAGTAGTTTCAGAATCATTAATTTTGTCGTGGTCTTGTGCTCTAATGCACATGTACAAACTACTGTTTCTAGTGGTGAGGTTTTCGTAGTTGTTTTTGTTGATTTAAGCTGTGTAAGGTCTGATACTCTGATGTATGAGGTGTTTCATCCGAGGTTGAAGTTTGAGTCAAAGTAGTAATTTGTGTGTTGCTTGGCAGGTGTGCATAACCAACATTGCAAATTCGTTTTAATTGTATTTAAAAAGGTGTTTTATTTAAGCTCTTTTTATTTGTAAAATTCAGGTAATATAGGGTTTTTTGTCGAAAATCATCCGCCCAATACCTAAATTTTAACAAAACCACCATTTCTTTTTTTTGAGATAACCACCCATCAATTCCAAATCGTTAAATCTTGACATCCAGTCACCGGTTCTGGCGTCTTTTGTTGGAAAATTGGCCGTTGACTTAGTTGACTATTCTTAAAATCTAATTTTCAACCCTAAAAAACTAATCTAATAACATCATAACTCGGCCAACAGAGTGGTGCTCTGTTGGTTGAGGAACTTGACAAAGGAACCTCAGGGCCAGGGTTCGAACCCTGGCCTCACCAATTTACCTCAGATTTTTTCTGGGGCTTCATTCCTCCCGCTACGTGCGAGGAGGTCTTTCTTTCCTCCCGCGCGAGCGAGGAGGTTGTGTGTGTGTTGTGCAGGAGGTTTTCTTCCTTGCTTGCCTTTGGACGTGGGGCTTGTTCGCGTCGGTGTTCATGAAAGTGGTGGTCGTGTAAGCAGAGCGGAGAGACATACGCGCTTGATTGGCTAAACATGTTTGTCAATGATTGGGTGAAGGTGTCCGTTGTGACCTGTACTACTAGTGATTAGAATAAGATTCTCATGTATGAGATCTTAGACGAATTGTACCCATTGTAACCGCTATCAAAAAAAAAAAATAACATCATAACTCAAAAATAAAAGCAATTAAAGATTAATGTTGAGAAATGTTTTGATTTGTTGGGTTTGTTTTGTAGTGATAGAATTAAAGTTTGTATTATGACTTTTTGGATAATTACAGCACAATTGAACAAGAATAAAATCATATTAAGGTTAATGATATTAATGGATAAGTATATTAAGGAAAAAAATCGATTTAAAGCATGGTCAACATGGTCAATGACCAGTTTTCTGGCAAAAGATGCCGGAACCGGCGACGGGGTGTCAAGATTTAACGATTTGGAATTGATGGGTGGTTATTTCAAAAAAAAATTGAAGGAGTGGTCTCGTTAAAATTTAGGTATTGGGGGGTGGTTTTCAGCAAAAAAACCCGGTAATATAATATGTCTCCGACAAAATCAAATACTAATTTGGTTGGGAAGGGGATTAGAAAAAAGAATTATAGGCAAGCACAATCGTGATGGTTCAGCTGAATAGAAGATGTGGATGAGTGGATCAAGCGATTCATGATGAGAACTTGGCGTCATATCTACTATTATGTCCTCACGCATCCAGTCTCAGATAGCTCCATCGAGAAATTCAGATCCTTCATAGATTAAACTAGATTATGTATTCTTTTTGAAAATTAAGCAGTGTATTTTGGACTGTTTAATATAATCAAACTAATATATTTTGTAATTTTTATTTACTGTTTTCTATTTAAAATAATTATTAAATTTAAATGCGAAATAAAATAAAAATGAAAAAAATTAAATAAACATAAATGCTTGTTTTCCGGCGCAGTTCCACACTTCTTCTAACAAATTTTTTGATGCTTTCAATCGTTCTCCGGCGCATTTCTTGCTACCTTCCATTATCAATTTTCGGCACTTTCCCATCAAATTTCCAACACACTGTTCCAGTTACTTTCCAACACACGGTTCCAGCTACTTTCCAACACATTTCCGGCACATCTTTCGACGCATTTCCGTTATATTTCCATTATTATTTCGGCCGGCAGGTACGTCAATTTTCCATGTTTTTTTCATTATGTTTATATTGCTTAAATGAGGAGATGGAAATCAGTTGGAAATGTGCTGAAAATTTCCGACGCATTTTCATTACCTTTCAACTAACCATCAACCATGTATTTCCGGCATGGTTTTTTCCGGCACATTTTTTCGGCGGCTCTTCCATCACATTTTCGATGTAGTTCCATTGACTCTCCGGGGACTTATTGGCGCTGGAAATTAAATCAAAATTTGTAGTGTTGTTTCAACCATAGTTGATAATATTTTTCATTAATTGGTTTGCTCACATTTATTCCTATAAATACGTAGGAGAGGCTTAATAATGAGATGGATGGATAATTTACTCCTTTGCATTCAAGTATACTTATTATACATTATAGTTCTGTATGATTGATGTAAGGATACTTGGAAACAACTAGAAAATGTGTGTATAAAAACACAAGAGAAAAAAATTATACTAAATTAAAAAGGCTATTCATGGACAGGAGTATAGTTTAAGAAGTACAACTAATTTTTGGTAAGATGATAAGACATAATTTTTATTGTTGATTATTAATAATTCAACGAATGAGATTTAATCAAAAAATAACAGTGAAATCCAACCTCCCGTATTTTCTGCAAATCCAACCGCCCAGTTCAATTAAAAACCAACTTTAATCTCAACCATCAAATTATTTAAATAAATAGCTAAGATTATGTCCTTCGTTCTTAAAAAATATCTTCTCTCTTGATCTTAACCCTCATGGACGGTATGAAATAATTATTTGTTGTCGGAAAACCTAATGTAAAGATTACCTATGTAAGTCTATGATCGAGTCTTAGTCTACATGGTATAATATTTGAATTATACCAGCCAATAATTTTTATTTTATAGATGATTGTTATGGTAGTATGGTTAAATGCCTTGCAGAAGTGACCAGATTTTTACGCAACTTTCAAATTCTAATCGATGGAATGCGTGACTATATTTTTAGTTTCATTATGAAGAAAAGTCGTCACTCCCCACAAATTAGGCGTTGGTGTAGTAGCAACTAGCAAATCATAAAGATGCAAAAGTTATCGGGGTAATTGCAGTAAACCACCATTATAATATGGTGTTTTGCAGTAAACCACCATTATAAAAAAATTCGAAACGAGTATATTATAACATCGCCGTTAACAGAAAACCACCAATTTAACTGTTCTGTTAGAAATTGTAAAACACGCGCATACGACGCGTGGATATATAACTTTAATTCAGACAATTTCAAAAAACCACCGTTATAATGTCTTGTTTTGCAGAAAACCACCATTATAATGTCTTATTTTGCAAAAAACCACCATTTTAACAAATAATCACAAATGATTGTGGCTATAATTGTGGCTATCTTTGATTAGTAAAGCAGTACACTTTTATTAATTTATAATCCATACTAAACACGAAACCTAATGAAAGCATATTTGCAGTTGCGGGTGTGGTGAGAAGCTATTATATTTTAGCTCAGAGTTGATCTTTAAGATCAATATAGAAAAATAATTAGAGTTTAAAAGTAGTGATATAATAATTCATATTTCGTAAGATAAAATGAGAATGTTATTTATATTTAACTTCCATCGAGTTTAAAAGATTGAACCATGAAGTCGATAATCATTAAACATTGATTATATTTTCTTCATTGACTTCCATCGAGATTAAATTGAAGCAATTATGTAGCTAGTAGATACTTATCAACGAGTAAAATCATCATATGAGCCTCTGATCTAGCATGAACAGTGCAGGTGGTAGTATTCCGATAATAAGTTATTAAAATGGTGGTTTTTCGTAAAACTGAGATTATAATAGTGGTTTTCGGTAATTAATTTCAATATAAAGTAATATTTTATTGCCACGTGTACACGCACTTAACGGAAGTTTTAACGGAAGTTTTAACGGAACAGTTAAATTGGTGATTTTCTGTTAACGGCGATGTTATAGTATACTCGTTTCGAATTTTTTTTATAATGGTGGTTTTCTGCAAAACACCATATTATAATGGTGGTTTACTGCAATTACCCCAAAGTTATTATATTGTTTGCAATAATAATTTGATATATATATGATGTCAATGGGTGAAGTTCAAGAAGGATATGTAACTTTTGGTAAGACGGCGAGACATAATCTCTATCGTGATTATTAATAATTCAATTGATGAGATTTAAAAAAAATAGTTGTCAAATCCAAGAGTTCATGTTTTTTGCAAATCCAACAGCCCAATGTAGCTAAAATCAACTTTAATATCAACTGTTTAATTAATAAAATCAACAACTTAGATTGTGTCATATTTCTTGTACACTAGAGTTGGAGTCAGGCGTGGAAATTTAGATTACTTTATTTTATGGGCACCCTGTTATGCAAAAGAGGTATCAAAGTTGGAACCTGCTTCGTCATATTCATTCTATAACTACCCTCCCATGGGTTGTTATGGGTGACTTTAACGAAGTCTTGAAACATGATGAGGTCTCAAGAGTGTCTCGACATAGATCCGTGCAAATTCAGGAGTTTAGGAATGTTATTCTCAACTGTGATCTTATGGATGGTGGTTTCTCAGGTTCAAGGTTTACTTTTAGTAATCGTCGTAAAGGAGTAAGAGAGTTTAAAGCATGACTGGATAGATTCCTGGTGAGCTCCTCTCTTAAAAACTTGTTTCATAACCTGGTGGTGAGTCACGAGTTTGCGTATACGTCAGATCACTGTCCAATATTATTGACTCTTGGCCATAATCAAGTTAAATTTTCTAAACCTTTCCGTATTTAGGCTGTCTGGCTCCGAAAAAATGATTTCAATGATGCTATCTCCCAGTTGTGGAGCAGTAGTCATCCTTCGGCTAAGTTTCATGAAAAAATTAGATATTTGGGTAGGCGTCTGCATGTTTGGAGTAAGTCTGAATTTGGTAGTGTCAAGAAGCATATTACTAGGCTGAAGAATGATATTCGAGCGTTAAGAGATTCTGATAGGACTTCTAACAATGTTTCGCAGGAGAAAAGTCTTGTTGAAGAGCTTGATGAGTGGTTTTATAGAGAGGAGATTTATTAGAGGCAGAGATCTAGAACCCAATGGTTGCTGGAAGGTGATAAGAATACGCGGTTCTTCCATGAAAAAGCTTCTGCTAGGTCAAGACTCAATCATATCTCTAAATTGCGAGGTGAGACTGGCGAGTTTGTCATGCATCATAATGACCATGAGCGTGTTGCAGTCTCTTATTTTTCTGATTTGTTTTCATCATCTATCAACTATAGTCTTATTGACTGGGAAACTGAGCTAAATGTTATCCCTACTGTTGTTACTGCTGATCCTAATGAGATGTTGAATGCTTCTTTTACGGAGGAGGAAGTTAGAATAGCCCTTTTCAAAATGAACTCAGGGAAAGCCCCAGGTTGTGATGGCTTTTCTCCAATGTTTTATCAACGGTTTTGGGGTCAGATCTGATCTGATTTTGTTGCCACTGCATTGAATTTTTTGAATAATGGAATTTGGGATGTGGATAATAATGAGACAGTTATTGTTCTTGTTCCTAAAACAAAAAATGCTTGTTCTATGCAGGAGTTTCGACCGATCAGTCTTTGTGGAGTAATGTCCAAAAGTTGTGTCAAAAGTTTTGGCAAACAGACTCCAAGGTATTCTTTTGGACATCATCTCTTCAAAACAATCTGCTTTTGTTAAAGCCAATTTTGTTATTGCTCATGAGGTTGCCCATTATGTCTCTAGTGCTAAACAGAAAAAAACCTAGCTTTGCATATCTTAAGTTAGATATGTCCAAGGCTTATGATAGGATGGAATGGGAATTTCTGGAGAAAATAATGACTAAAATGGGTTTCAGTTATCATTGGGTTAATTTAATTATGGTGCTAACAAAAACTGTCTCATATAGAGTGCGGATAAATGGATGTCTGTCTCCCAATATTTTCCCTAGTCGTGGCCTTAGGCAAGGGGTTCCTATATCCCCATACCTCTTTATCTTATGTGCTGAATGGCTTGGGTACCGATTGAAAGAGCTTGTAAACCAACATATTGTGTCGGGAATTCAAGTTTGTAGGGATGCACCGGTGATATCTCATTTATTCTTTGCGGACGATAGCATGCTGTTTTTTAAAGCTAATGTTCAATCTGCAACACACATTCAAAGGGTTTTGGCTAGATATGAATCTGTCTCTGGTCAGAATATTAATTATGATAAGTGACGAGCACGTCGTTGAGTGCTGCAAATTTGTCCCGGCTCTCCTACTAGTATAGTCTTGGTAAGCTGGGGTTGAATCCACAGAGAACGGTGAGAAGTTAACTTTCGATCTACAACTAAAACTGGGGTTTGTGAGTGAAAGTAATTAAAGGAAAAGAAAACTGTTGCGCAAGTGAAACTGGCGCACCAATCAGAAAGTAGTCACGCAAGAAGTTAATAAATATGCAAGAGATGAGCTCGGTTCAGATTCTTCACTATGAATTTCCATGTTTATCATTGGTCACTAAAGATACATGATACAATGTTCACGTAGGTTAAGGTCCTGTCACAGCTTAATAACCTACAAATACATTCCGGTCAAAGTCCGTATGATATTATTACTCAATCTAGTCTAGTCAACCACGAATCCGGTCAAGGTAGCTATCAACTATTCTAGTGTCACTCCTATCATTCACAGTCACGTACTTCTGATAGTTTAACTATAGATAACAGATTCTACAACTAAGTCTGCGGTGCAAGGCTTCGCTTAATTGTCTAACCTAATTATCATGCAATTGAGCTTGGAATAATAATACTAAACTTATCATGCAATTAAGAACAAGACCTCAAAACATGTCATTCATAGATCTGATTCCAAACCGAATTCAGTAAGTTAGCTACTCATACTGATGTATACATCACAAACATAAAATATTGAACAACTATAACGACAAAACAAATCTGAGTGACGCGCCGTCTGGCTCGCGTCGGCAGCTTGCGCGCACGGCTAAGTCTGAATTCCGCTCTGAGCCGTTTGGTCCCCTCTGCGCGCCTCTATGTCCATCTCCTGTGATTTCCATAAAGCTTTGTATTTATAGTCTTGCCTCCTGGGGTTTCCAAAAATTATTAGGCAAGAAAATCTGTAGGAAATCATCTTTATCTCTAAAAATCAGCTTTGGGAATATTTGATCTCCAAAAACCGAACTTAGAAATATTCTTTGCGCGTGATGACGTCATCATTCCGGATATTTCGTTGTTTGCTGACGTCATCGTATTGCTCTGCTGTGCGCGACCCACACTCGCGCGCCATACTGCTCGCGCGCTAGTGGTCTTTTGCTCTTGTTGTCACGTTGTTGTCTTTTGCTCCGAGATTCAGCCTTCTTGTTGCAATTTTGTTCTAACTCTTCTTTTAAACCTGAGATACAAAACTACACCAAAAGCGTAATCTTATACTTAAATATGTTAGAATCTAAGCAGTGTAAATGACTTAAAGTAGCATACAAAAGTGCTCTATCGATAAGTCTAACAATGTTTTCAGCAAAAACTGTCCGAGTCATATTAAAGCCAATATTGTGTCTGTTTTGAATGTACAGCATTGTGATTCTATTGAAAAGTATTTAGGTTTCCCTTTGGTGCTCAATAGGCATAAGACTGCAAGCTTTATGGGATTGGTGGACAAGATCCGGAGTAAAACAAGTAGCTGGAGTAATAAGAAGTTGTCGACAGGAGGTAAGGAAGTTTTGATTAAGTCTGTGTTACTTGCTATCCCGCAATATGTCATGTCTTGTTTCTTACTCCCTGAGAAGGTGCTGAATAGTATGTCCTCTCATATTGTTAACTTTTGGTGGGGTAAAGAGAACGACAAAAAACCAGTTCATTGGGTTCGAAGGGATATTTTGTTTGCTGAAAGGAGAAAGGAGGATTAAACTTTAGAGATCTTAAACTAGTCAACATGGCTTTTCTTATCAAACAGATATCTCGTATTTTTGGTGATCCTCAGTCTGTCTTGTCGAAGATGCTTAAATTGAAATATTTCCGTAACAATGATTTGCTTATGGATTCCGCAGGCTATAGACCTTCTCCTTTCTGGCGAAGTATTGTCAAAGTGATCAATGTTGTTAGGGATGGTTTTACCTTTGACGTGTCTTCGGGTTTGTATAAATGGAGAGACTCAGATGATGGAAAGGTGTCGGTTAAATCAGCCTTTTTGTTTCTAAGGCAAAAATCTCATGTGTTATCAGGTAACTGATCCATCTACCTCCAGTTCTTTAAAAATTGATGCTTTTTGGAAAAAATTTCTAGAAGTTGAACATTCCTGCTAAGGTTAAATTGTTTGGTTGGCGTCTCTTTCATGATAGTCTGCCATTTGGTAAAAACTTGTTGACCAGGAATATTCTTAATGTTTATCCATCATGCCAACTGTGTGAATTCCGTATGGAAAACTTTATGCATTTATTCCTTCGCTGTTGGTGGTCATTTGTGGTTTGGGATCTGCTTGGTATGAGCAAGAGACTGCTTTCTCAATCTTTTTCGTGTCCTGCTGACTTGTTATTCGGCTGGTTTGATCAACTAGATACCACTACCTTCGAGAAGGTGATTGTGACCTTATGGTTCATTTGGTACAACAGGAACAGAGTTTTACACTCAAAATCGACTTTAAGTCCCTCATCGGCTGTGTTCAAGATTAAGAGCTTTATTTAGTGTTACTCATCCTCTAATGTGTCTTCTTTATTCTCAGTGTCTTACCAAGCAAGCTCTTTGATATGGTTGCGTCCGCCGGTTGGAAAATTGAAAATCAATATTGATGCGGCTTTTTGTAAGGAGTCTTCTTCAGCTGGCTTGGGATGTATTATTAGAGACTCAGAAGCAGTGTTGGTATCGACAAGGTTGTGCTTTGTTCAGAATTGTCAGGATGTGTTGTCGGCGGAAGGCCAGGCTCTCCAAATGGGACTTCAGTTGCTTGCAGAACTTAATGTTAAAGATGTTATCATTGAGATTGACTGCATTAATGCTTTTGATTGTATATATTTCGGTTGTCCTCCTGGGAAAAATGTTGGATCCTGGTATTGTGAATCTATGAATATTTTATCGTCAAACCAGGATTGGTGCTTATTTGCTGTTCGACGTGAGGCCAATGTTGCTGCGGATTTCCTGGCAAAGTTTTCACTTCAATACAGGATGTCTTTCAACAACCTCGATTATATTCCTAGGTTTTTGGGAATTGATGTCGGGGTCTTCAAGTCCTCTCGTTAGTTTGTCCCTTGTTTTAAAAAAAAAACTTAGATTGTGTCATTCCCTCTTACAAAATATACTATTTTTCTAGATCTTAACCGCGATATCAATATATTAAATTGATGTGAGTAGACCTTTAATGCGAGATGATGCAATGCTAATGATACAAATTGATCACATTGTGACTAGTGACTATAAGAATCTTAAATAGATGAAATAATTTGTTATTGAGTTAGGTTCTAGAAGGACATCAATTTTATGTGAGACTGGAGGACATAATCTTATTCGTTGATTTTGATTAATCAACGGTTGAGATTATATTTATTTATTAATAAAATTGGGCGGTTGAGTTTACCAAAAACACGGACGGTTACATTTGGCAGTTTTTTTCTTTAAATCCTATCTGTTAGATTATTAGTAATTGACGATCGAGATTGCGTCTCACCGTCTTACTAAAAACTTAATGTTCTTCTTTAATCTTTCACACTTATTATTTATTTTAAAATTTGAAAGAAATATAATATTTAAATGTGGGGAAATGGTTCTAGGAGGACACATATATTTTAGTAGGACGGAAGGATTTGATCACATCCGTTGATTTTTATTAATCTAAAGGTTAATATTAATAACCGTCAATCACCAACCGCCCGTGTTTTTTGCAAAATAACCGCCCAATTTAATTACAAATTAATTTTAATCTCAACGTTGATTTGATAAAATCTACGACTAAGATTACGCCCTGCAGTCTTACATAAAACTATTGTCTCTCTAAAACTTAACTCTTAAATGTGGACCATACACAGTTGCAAATTATTCGGCAGACAAAACAATATTGAAGGGCGTAAGAATCAACATTGGAAGGAAGTCTAATTTTATATTAACTTGATGCCCTTGATGAAAATAATTTTATCATATATTTTATTAAGCTTTCATTTAATATTTTAAAGACTATTTTGAAATTGTAAGTGGTGTGGAGACCGGAATTGAATCTCGTGCTGCCAACTGCTTAATACACTCAAAATTAAAGTGGTGTAGTTTTGAGTTATTAAGTATCAAAACTATGTCGTTTTATAAATTCGATCTCTTTTGTATTCACCACGATCCAGGTTGTTTGGACTTTGGATCCCAATTAATAAAAGGTGCTGCCACCTTCCAATTAAAAAAATAGAAGTCAAACCATTAATATCACAATTATTTTGTATCTTGTCTTTTTTCAAAATAAATATTGATCTTATTATAACTTATCTAAAGACAAAAAGAAACTTTGTCCAAGCAGATCCAGAACCTCATTGCAAACCTCTCAACCGACGATTTCCCAGCGGACTATCCTGCATACAATACTATACAGTTCATCCAAAATCCATAGTTTAGGTCAAAATTACGTAATTTTATGACATTTTCTTTTTTTAAATTTAGGTTTTAGTATAATGGCGTAGTTATATAATTATTTAAACTAAACTACATCGTTTTTAATCCGCTGCAATTGATTGTAGGCTACACCAAATATGAACCTTGTCCCAACAAAGAATGATGACTTGCAACAAGAGGTTCTAAGTGGACTGTTTTGTGATCCAACGAAAGAATGATGACTGGTGAAAGAAAGACATACTTAACAGTCAGAGAAATAAATTATGAATAGTAGTGATCTCTCAATTATTTAGTGTTGTTGCTGGTGCGTCTGAAGGAGATATGGCCTTCTAGCACCGGTGCTCTCCAAGGACGGGTCCCTAGAGTGCTGCTGCTATTGCTTCCGGGGATTGATCAAATGACAACTTGATATCGGTTTGAATCGTGTATTCACTTTCCGAAATCAGTATTTCGCCCCTTACAAAAGCCT